>BMAU01005305.1:0-18654 GCA_019973935.1 Trichonephila clavipes | reverse complement strand
CTTAAGCATAATGAAGGCACAAAAACTAGGCTGAATACAGAAATAGATTTAAAAATACATTAAATACTAATCTTGATTATAGGAAGAAATAAATGTTTCATAATTAATGTTTGTTAGAAAGAGGGAAAATATATTTCACAATTAATTAAATGTATTTTAAATTAATTTTAATTAAGTAATATTTTAAATTTTAAAATTAAATTGATTCTAGGGTATATATATGCTGATAAATAGGGAAAAAAATGTAGTTTCAGTGAAAATTCAATGACAAATATATAGAAAAAAATTATAACTATGCATTGAATGCTTCGGAGACCGGCTCAAGAGTAGATGAATACACCTCAGTTGGCAACCTCAGTGCAAACTACCACACCTTACCAACAGGACTCATAGCCTGGAAAGACTTAACAAGAACGAGCCTCTCTACAATGTGTTTTAGTGCTAACAATATCACTACAAAGATTAAAATTCTTTTGGGTTTGTCAAGTAATGCTAATTTTATTGGGTTTGAATAGGCATCTATTGCATCCAAATATATCAATTTAGAATGAGTTAGAGCATTCAAAATTTAAGGAAAAATATCAATGCATAATGAAGGACTAAAACCAGGCTGAATAAACAAGTATAGAAAATGCTTAACTGAAAAACATTAGATAAAAATTTACATTAAAGATAATTATAATTAAAAATACATTATTTGCACATTATATACTAATTTTGACTATAGGAAGAAATAAATGTTATTTAAAATCAGTTTGTTAGAGAGAGAAAAAGGAATAATAAAGTATTTAATTTGTTACCTGAATTAATAGACCTTATTCATACATTTTTTCCAAATAGTATCATTTCTAACATTAACATACAGAAAAATAATACCGATCATGATTTATAAGGCATGAATAAGAAGAACTGACAATGGGGAAAAAATTTATTTACTATTACTTTCAGGGGGAATGTATGAATATACTAAAATAATTATGAATACATATGAATGGTTATCTCAAAGTACTTACCTCTTGCATGAGTGTTAAATTGGTAAAGTAAATGGTTGTAAAACTTATAATTTTCTCCCTGAATATACACAAATAAAATTTTGGAAAAAAAATGGAAAAGAAAAAATATTTTAAAAGAATATGTAAATATTGCAGCTTAGTACATACAAGAATTTCAATATTATATAATGCAAAAACTTTTTATACAAGAATGGACATAGTGCTTCATTCAAGGGTCCAGGGGAATAAAATGGACAAAAAGTATATTTCAAACACGAAACTATTATTTCCAACAAAGCTCTTTAAAAGCTTTTAACTATGAAAAAGTCAAGTTCCCTTCATTAAAATTAAAAAGCACCATATTAAATATTTTCACTACTACAAAAAAATTGACTCTTTCATATATAAGAGCATATTTTGTAACAACAAAGGAATATTAAATAATAGATATGCCATCCACCAACTCAAACTGAATAGCAAAATTATTTTTAAATTTGCAATTTGTGATTAAAATTTTTTTGTTTTAGAAATTTTAAAATGAAATTTATAACTGAAAGAACATTTATAATTGATTTCAACATTTAAATTTAAAACTTTATGTAGGTATGAAAATGGTACTACAGTTTTTATCCTAAGGCACATGTTGTTTTAGAATTAATATAATATTTATTCTACATCAGTAACTTTTCCTTTAGAGTTTGAAATCTTTGGTCTCAGGAGAAATAATAAATCCAAAATGCAATATACTGCAAGCCAGAAATTGATGCTTTTGTAACAGAAAAGAAAATTAAAATTCTTACTTAATTTTTAACAAGAAACCAAAGCATATCTACAGATTATTAATTATATATACTCCCCTAATAGCCTTCATTTTTTTTATTGATGATTAGCACACTATAATTCTCAGAACCTTTTAAACAAAGTACAGAGACAGAGCTACAGCTTTACATATACAATACAATTAATGATGAATGTACATCTAAATATTGATAATGAAATACATTTGTCAATCCTGCATTTGTAATGTTTACTATGACTGAGTCGTTTAGAGTTAAATTATTTAAGCAATTATTAATCAAAGAAATATCTCTCAGTATATACTCTATCTGTGAACATAAATATTTTTAAACAACAATGAAATAATGATACATTTTCAAAAATCTTTAAAGGAATCCTTAATGAAACCATTTAAAAACAGAAAGGAGGCAAAGAGTTATGATTTTATATAAATAATACAATTCATGATTAATGAATATTTAAAGATTGGGATTCTTTCCATCTTGACAGGTATTATGCACTTTAAGAGAAGACTTATTTAAAACTAGCTGGTATACCCGTTCTTCGCACGGGTGAATTAAAAAATACAGACTTAAGGATAAAGAAGTTTTCATGAGTTAATTTTACGTGAATTGTATAAATTAAACAAAAAAAGCTTTTTACATAACTCAGCTGAACGAAAAACCATGTTTGCTAAATTTTAAGTCTTTAGATATAATTGCTGATTTTTTTTATTATTATTATTATTTATGACGCCCCGTAACTTTCTTGTGGGTCGATTTTTGAAAACACCTACCTGCTCAGCAAAAGTAACACATTGTTACAAATTTTGTGTAATAAACGCTAAAAATAGTGTACATTATTTTTATCTGGATATGTAATACGTTAATGTTACTTTCTGATGCATTTATTTTAAGTTAAATAGCTGTTACCCGCGACTTCGTCCACATGGAATTTAACAAAAAAAAGTTTATTCACTTTGCAGAGTTTACGAAAACTTTTCTTCTACTTTGTGAATCTATGTTTATTTTTTGTTTTATTTTTTTTTCTTTGCTTTTTGTTGAGCAAGGGGTGAAAGGGACGCATGACCTTTGACAATGCAGTTAACGACTGTAAAATCATTAGGATCAAGACATGAATGGGAAATGTGGCGAATGGCAGCAACCTAATCAAAGAAAAAAGTTTGATATAACTGCTAGCAATCGTTGAGACAGAAGGCTCGCGAAATAAAATAATTCCTATTAAATAAAAATAATCCCTATTGAATAAAAATAGTCCCTATTGAAATAAATAATCCCTATTTGAATCGGATATTGCTCACTATTTCATTGGTTTTAATTTCATTTTCCCGGAATCCTAATTTTTTTCTAAAATAAAAGTAGCCTAAGTTATTCCTTATAACATTAGCTATCTGCCAGTGAAAGTTTCGTCAAAATTGGTCCAGCCGTTTCAGAGATTAGCCGGAACAAACAGACGGACAGAAAGACAGATAGATAGACAGACAAAAATTTTAAAAATTTATTTTTTCATGTAAGTACCGTACATACTTTTAAATGCATTTAGTAAAAAGATGTTAATTTCAAATTACAAACAGACACTTCATTTTTATTTATATGTATAGATTAAAAAAAAACATGCAATAATAAAAGATTTGTCACTTGTACATCTATAAATTTAATTATAACTCGATTCTTTCAAGTTAAACCATTAAAATAAATCGTGTGGTTTCAGAAAAATCAATTTATAAATAATTGTATGTGATTTGAAAAAGTTTAAAACCAGGAGTATATCTGTCTAAAATATTATACACAGACAAAATTTCCCCAACATTTATTACAGAACTTATTCCTTACAAGAATTTATGATTTCTTCCATTATTATTGGACTCCTCAACTCCATATTAGTGATTCATTTTAATATTTATTACCCCCAGAATATAAGAAAAGATTTATAAAAATAGCTTGCAGCATTATTTCAACAGTTAGGAGTTACCACAGAGAAAATTTGCAATTAAGTATTCTTTTTAAATTAAAGTTACATTATGTTTATTTCAAAAGAAAATTTTTTTTAGAAATTGAGTATCATCTAATCCCCCAAGGCAACACATTTCTACAACTATTCCACATGAAATATATGCTAACTTTTAAAAAATGTGGACATTTGAATAAAATATGTTTCTATCATAATTCTACAGTACAAGTCACAAGCTGTATTTAGTAACAGTTAAATTTACTTGCATGTGCATTTGGAACTAAAGAAGGAAATGACTAATGTCACTGAAATTGTTTAAGAATTACTTTATAAAATTTCCTAAATATTACTAACTTCTTTGAACCAAAATTCACCAGTTTTTTTAAATAGAAGTGACATTTTTAGGTGATGAACAAAAGCAAAATTAAATATTAGCTAAAGGTATTGCAATTATCTAAAACTGTATACATTGGAAACCACTGCTGTTCTCAATATTATATAAATACTAATAATGAAAAAAAATGTTTCATAAAAAAAAAAAATTAAAAAAAATTTGGAATGATTGTATAGGTAAGATCAGTTACAATTTAAAAAGTGCACATTTAACAAAACAATATTTTAACATAAAAATAATGCCTATAATGACATACTCCTTTGAATAAAAATAGGATTATATATACATAATTAATTACTATACTCTTTTCTACTGAAAATTTAAAAATAACCACTTGGATGTTTCCTAATGTTGATCAGGAGATTTTTTTTTCATCCTCCTGGTTGCAATCCAGTTTGAAACAACTAAAATTAAAACACTAACAAATTTTCTCTTTTACCACACATTCCATCTCTCTAAATCAAATTTTGTCAGTAATAACTCACACAAACCATATTTTATAGTAAATCCTTCAGAAAAAAAATTTCTCACCAATTCTTTTGGAAATAATGCACTCATATTAAGGCTGTTTTCGGCTAATGTTAAAGAAAAGGACTTAAATTCGGAATATTTTTTCCGATATAAAAAAGTACTCAAACTTTAATATTATATTCTGGCCTCACTAGCCTGTAGAGAATCAATTATTTTATAATACTACTCATTTTTATCAGAGTTGACACATTTTTCTTTTATAAAATGTGTTTTGCATTTTTTCTATACCATAATGCTAAATGAGTTATCCCTTTACATGTTAAAAGGAAAAACGAATCATTTATGAAATATTTTGAATTTTTTTTTTTTAAACACTATATTATAAACAAATGATACACTATATTAAATGATACACTATTTTAAATGAAACACTATATTAAAACAACAATGACACAAATTTTTGTAAAAATTGAGGCATTTTTTCTGTCTGAAAATGTTCTGTGTTAAGTTCACACTCTTGTGCATATGGTGAAAATAACCTTAATACTTCTATTATAGCTACAAATCTCAAAAAGCAGCTAAAAATTACATTTGTTGCAGACAATTATAGACAGACTTCAGTATTTAAAAAAATCAGCAATCTTTTAAAATGTTCTTAATTTTTAGTAGCAGATCCAATTCTTTTCCCACATTATATTTATCAGCTTTCTAATTGCAAACAGCTTTTTAATTGAAGTACATTTTCAAATGCCTTTGTAAACACACACATTTAAATACTTCTAGAAAATTTTTAAAAAATTTAAATTAAAAATGAATCCTAAATATCCTTCACACTAAGAGTCTAACACAATTATTTGTAAATATATTACAAATTGATCACAATATAGTCATTTTCCTTATAATAATTAGGACTCCCATAAGATCTTTTCCAAAATAAATAGCATTATTTTGAATTATACAAGAGAGAGCATACAATATATTTTTGTACACTAAAATAATAATCTATATACAGGGAAATTAAGTAAATCAATTTACTCACAACAATTTTAGCTTCTACTTTTATTAAAAGTTAATTTACTCCCAAGCACATGTCTACAACAAATGAAATACTCTATTTGTTTTTCTTACAGAATCCAACATATTTATTTGAATAGTTGGGCTGCAATACTACTGCTTTAAATGTACCACAGAAAATGTAATTAAAATCTTAAATCCATACAAGGAAAAATGTATACTAATAATAATTTTATGCAAAATATATTCTCATTTTATTTTATTTTTCATGGGAATATAATTTATGCACAATATTCAAAAGTACAGTCCAAATGAAAAACCAATGCAGGAAATTTAAATGTTTCAGGACTTACAAGGAAAAGGGGCAAAAGAAATAAAACAATACATGTTTGTGATTATTTTAGGTGTTTAAATTATAGCAGAGCTACATTAAATGTTTCTTCAGATAGGAGGATATTGTAACAATATTAGATAATTTAATTTTATATTTCACCTTCAATACAATGTTTCTAAAATAGATATGCTAATTAGGTTTTAATGGTATGTTAATTGGCATGCTATAACTTTTATTGAATAATTAACAATGCATTATTGAATATATTACTGTAATTTTTTTTCTAAAAAAAAACTGACTTATGGCTTAATTAACTGAAAAAGAATAAACTGAAATGTATAAAATGTTTCTTAAAATCAACAATGGTTGTATGTGTTGAACAACTTGATGTAAAGTTTATGAAATAAGTTTTTAAAAAGTATCAAACTTCTCCCAACAACAAAAATGAAATTTGTCTACAATATTTTCAAATCCATAACAATCCAACATTTTCATAGAAAAATATTTTTTTAGTGTTAAAGAAGTTGATTTTCAGTGCAGTGAATATAAGCACAATTTTAATTTTATTTATATAGGCACATTGAACAGATAAAAAATCAATACAAATAGTTTCTTATACAATCAATTTATTGTCAGCATTTTCAAAGCAAATTTCTAATATTAAGGAACAATTAAAAATGTTTGAATAATCAGAGTAGTATTACAACAAAAACTGTCCAGAAAACAGAACTGTTCAATGAATATGAAGGAAACAGAAAAGGACTATAAATATGTGGGAAAGAAACTTAACAGGAAAAATTGGTTGATAATATTTAGTATTATTTAAAGAGATTTTAATGAAATATCTATTATAAGACATTAATGGAAGCCAAAAAGACATTAAGAAAATGCTAACAACAATAATAATCTAAATTTTTTTAAGTTTCTAAGAAGAAAATTGCCGTAAAATCCGGCATATAATGCGCACCTATACTTTTAAGGTGCAATTTAAAATTTTTAGGTATATTCGCCGTATGTGACATGCACCACCTTTTTGACGAAGGAACTTGAAATGTACTTGCCCAATGCTCTTATGCTTTGAAGTCATTTCTTCAGGGTATTATTCCAATTTTTTAGGGGAAAAAATAGTATATTCATAGACTACAACCTATTAAGTTTATAATGAATGTCATTTCTTTTATATAAACAGCATTTCAATATATGTAGCAATCTAATTTTTTTCTATACTAATCCTTTTTAATATTTACAGCTCTCATTTTTATACCCAGCATACAACGTGCACCTGTAAATTTCAATCTTGTTTTTCCCGTTAAAAGTGCACATTATACACCGGATTTTACGGTATTTATAGAAAATTTGCAAGATATTTCATTAATATATAAATATAAATCAATGATCATACAGATAAAAACTGTATTTAAAGTTTTATTTCAAACATAAAGTATGTTCTTGCTTTTTATATTTTCTTTATTTTAAAATATTAATGTTTACAGTAATTCACTGAAAACTTTTCTATTTCCGTTTTTCTATGAATAAGAAAACAGATGAGATATTTGTAGTATTTGTATAATTTAATAATATTATTTTAGAAGCATATTATTTTTCTCATGTCAAATTATAAATTCAAATAAAGAGCAAACCACACATTTTTCATACTTAACATGAATTTCAATAGAAATAATAAGTTACAAATAAATGATATTTTAAAATAATACCTTCTTACAAACACAAACCAGAACAGGTTCAGGTATAAAGTTTTCCAGGACTGGAAAAAGCAAGAACTGGTGATTCTCACTTCCTTGGGAAACAGAAAACTCGTTTAGAAAATTATAGTTAGAAACCTAAAGAGAAAAATTAAGTTTTAAGAGTAGGCATGGAAACATTTCATATGAAACATATCACATTAGACAATTAACACAACTAAAAAACGAAGACACTAAATAATAATAGTATCAACATATCTATGAACAGCAAACAAAGATATTAACTTTAAGTTTCATTTTTTCATATCAACATGTTAAATATATTTAAGTACATAGCAATCATCATCATAACAAAATTTTATAAGCAATTAGCTGTACCCTGCCACACGTTGCTGTGGCTCAGTCTTGTTAAACAGAAAGCACATGTTTTTAGTATGTTAAAACATATGCAAAACGTTCCTTAAATGATATCATTTATAATTTGTTAACAAAATGCTTGAAGTTAAAATGGCTTATTTTTGTCCTTATGTTATGAACCTAAATTTATTTATGTTGTCTTTAAAGTGGAGACCTCAAGTTTGAAGATCAATTTTAAATGGCTCTGCTCTGGATTCCTTGAGGGCAATGGATTGGTTTTACAATGCTTATGGATATTTCTATTAAATCAGAGGTGTGTTCACACATGCACATTTATCCAAACAATGTCACGTAAAAATATGAATTGTATTTCCTGATGTTATATAGGAAATGTTTTGATTCTGCAGTATATCTAGCAAGCAAAATTTTTAATGGCTCTGTGGTTCTCAGAGTTGAGGCAGTTTAATTTTTTCAGTGGTACAAAACATTCTTTTGTTTCTCCCTTAAATTCCAGAGCATTGCAATAAGGATATACTTCCATCAATCATTCTGTAGATGAGAACATACTGCCTGAACCTAGAATCTTCCAATGGATTGTACCGGAATGCAAGGTAACTGTCATTGTGTAATTGCTCACCACAAAGTCATGTTTGATGCAGATGTGCTGTTTCTGGTTAACATCTTTCTGATGTTGTAAAACACTAATGATGTGCTCGCAAATGCGCATCCTCAAGTCTGGCTGCAAGTTGCTCTGCTGTGCCCTCAGCATGTGTTTGTGCCATTCTTTGTCTGTTTTTCTTGTTTGCTGATATCCATTCTTTCTCAGTTTGATGTGCAATTACACTCGTTGCAGTACTTTTGCCCTGCAAGTATGATGACCGAAGTTTGATTTCCCGCAAGGAATTATTTTTATCTAGTGAAGCCAATTCACTGCACTTAAAAAGGAAAAAAAATCAAACAAAGCACATAAAATTTCTTAAAAACTTAAAACTGCACTTAAAAAGAAAAGAAAAAAAATCAAAACAAAAACATAAAATTTCAAAACATTAGAAAAAAAAGAAAAATCAAGAACAAAAGGAAAAGGAAAAAATAAAAAATGCAAATGAAATATTTATATTCAAACGTGCATCAATTGACACAGCTGAAATCCAACACATGAGAGGCTGAAGATATTTTCAATCAAATACGCAAGGAAAATTCCAATATAAACAAGGATTTTGCAGCAGAAATCTACGACAAAGTGTTGATAATGATGGAGTATTTTTGCAATTCACAGTTCGATTAGGATTAGCAATTGTTATCAACAAAGTTAAGGGCATATCTTTAAAACAGAGTGGATTATATCTAGACACAGACTACTTTTCACATGGACAATTATTTGTTATCTGTGTACTTAAATATTAACATCACCACAGCCAAATTACCACCATGCAAATCACACTATTTTCCAACCATTTCTTTTTTCATAAAAAAAATGTTAGAATCTTTGTTGTTTAGATATTAAGGTACGATACACGTGGTACCAATTTTGTTACAGTGATGCTAATACATACTGATGTGTGTTACAGAGCAGCAGTCACCAATTGGTGATGCGTGAGAAATGTTGGATGGTATGCAGAAAAATTGGGACATGATTTATACTTCTATGAAGATTCAGTTTAAAAAAAGACGAACAACAAAATAACATATTATGGAACATGGATTATTCTTTACTAAAAGCTTTTAGTTACCAAAATAACTAAACGAAAAAACAAAATTCCTGAGGTTAGCGATTTTTGGTAACCTCAACCAATTTTTGGAAAATTGGCAATTCAGTCTGTTGATTATTGCTTTTAATGAAGCTTATTTTTAGGGGCATGGAAGATTAAATAAAGGCATAAATATAGCTATAGCACTTCACCATATAGAGCTCAATCCTATTAGTGAACCAAAAATTATAAAGTTATACGTTAAGTGGTTCATGAAGTATTGAAAAATGGGGTAACTACTGCTCTGAAGTAGTAATCACAGCAAACAATTTCTGTATCTACACAGACAATGAAGCAACACAAAATGTCTACCCATAAGCATTGTAAAATTAACCCTATGACATCAAGAAGTCATTTTAAATTTATTTTCAAACTTGGCACCTCCCCTATGGAGACAATGCAAATAATTTTAGATTCAAAACATGACAAAATAACTATACTAACTTGGGAGTATTCTGTTAACAAATTACAAATGAAATCTGTTTAAAAATGTTTTTTAATGTTTATTTCCTCATTTTTTTTATAAAAAAAATCATACCTTAAGTGCAAGCCGTTAAAGATATTAGAAATGTGTGCTTTCTCTTTTCTTTCTTTTTAACCAGACTAAGCCACAGGAAAATGTGGTTGGGTACAGCTAGCTATAAAAAGCTATCGATATATGAAAAATCAATTTTTAAAATTTTTGTCTATCTGTCTGTTTCGGCTAATTTCTGAAACCGCTAGACCGAATTTGACAGAACTTTCACTGGTAGATAGCTGATGTTAGAAGGAGTAACTTAGGCTACTTTTATTTTAGAGGGGAAAAAAATAGGGTTCTGTGAAAACAAAATTAAAACCAATAAAATAATGAACATCATCCAATTCAAATAGGGATTATTTATTATTTTTTTAATACTCAAAGACATTTAAAATGCATTTCTTCATGGAACAAACGTGATGACTCATTTTAAACAAAAAAGAATAATTTATTCTTACTGTGATTCACTTTTAATTCCCTAAGAACAAACAATTTTTTTTTTTCAGTGCTATCGCAACTAGAGTTGATATAATCATAAGAACTATCACAAATAACTGTTTTATTCTATACGAAAGTACCAAGAGGAAAAATTAACTCGAATTTAAAGCACATTTTATTCTTGATATGTAACCAGTCATTAGGCCTCTAAATGTTCAAAGACTATTTTTGCCATCTTTAGATTCAACCTACATCAATCTTTCTACACAGCAGGTCTATTGGGGCAGAACTCGAATGTCCGAGTCAGCAGAAATAACTTTGGCCACAGCATTGCAACCATGTTCACTTGCGTACTGCAGCCACTACATACAGACAGAATACATTCATATTAGAAACTTGATGTCCCAGAGAGAAGTTTTTCAAAAGTATCGAGTTGGGACACAAACATGAAGCAAGGGGCTTTGGAAAAAGCCAAAATGAAGACAGCGATGAATTGATGCTGGTCAAACTCTGTGCTAAAAATAGTGTGGTTGACTTAGCAATGGATGACCCTTATACTCCCAAACATTAGCATGAGTGAGGATGAAATTTATCCACACACACATTTAAGTTTACCTTGCTTTCATTGGTCCAAAACTTGTATGTCTAGAAAAACAATTTTCTATACATAGAATGCACTAAAAAATTCCAACGTGATCTGAAGATGTTTTTAATAGGGTTAACAATAATTTTACACATATTTTTTTTTTAAAAAATCATTAAATAAATTTATAATAAAATGTGAACCTAAAAATATTTCAGAAAGCATTTTGTTATTATTGGACAAAAACATTCACTGGACTCAAAGAAGTTGAATGCGGTATAAATTTTCTTGGGAGAATGCCAATGTTTATTCATCTTGCCCTAAAAAAATGTTACTATGAAAAAATAGTCAAACTAATATTTCTTATACTTGTAATTGAAAAATTTTATTCATTCTTGAAGTGGAATGCATGCACAAATCCGGATTTTATTTTAATTATTAACTGAATATGTGTGAATTTCTCAAAAATTTCAAATACATACTTGCTATAAAATATATGTAAGTATAAATACACACATCTAAAAACTTATCCAATTGAATTTGCAACACTTTTCACAATTAGACAAGTACTTTATTTTATCTCATACAATTTTGGTGTAGTGTGAAATGCATAGTCTTCTCCCTAAACACACCATTTCTCTTATATCATGGTTTTTCAAGGAAATTATCTATCATATAAAGATGGAGCAGAAAACAGGTTACATTAATTACCTTTTAATTTTTCAAGCAATTTTAATCTGAAAGATCTTTAAATCCAAGTCTGATTTTGTTTAATAAAATTAACATGAAAGAAACTGCGTGTTTCCTACACTCCTCACTTGACTGTAACTGAGTGCACCATACTTTCCCACTTTCCTATCCCAACGGAAACTTTTGAACCCCGTACCGGGACATTCTGTAAATAGAAAACGCAACGGACAGATGCAAGGTCTTGTCCGCATCAATCCGCAGCACCTTCAAAGGTGTAATTTTCATTTAACCGCATTACTACCTTTTAGTGTAAACTTTAACTGTAAATATTTATTTTCTTGTAATATAAACATAAGTACTATCTCCATCTCTGGCTGTTATTTGAACTCAACCAACAGCATCACTGTGAAATACAACTCCACAGAAACTATAATTTCAAAATTTCTCTTCCAACATACACACAAGTATGCAATATATTGTTGTAAATTTAAAGAAAAACTTGTAATACAAGTGGAATATTTCTGTTAATGATAGACAAAAAAACTAAACTCTAATTCAGGGAAAGTTGATTTAACTGGAAATGCAATTATTCATGTAAAATGTAAAAAAAAAAAAAAAAGAAGGAAAAAAATAAAAATGGCCAGGTTTTACTTAATACATTTTCAAGTCCGAGCAGATATTCAAATGGAAGAGATGGAAGTTCTGCATCTGAATAAATCATTTCCTCTTAATATTTTCAAGTCCTAATTCAACACACGCATTCAAATCCAGAAGAGATGGAAGTTCTGCATCTGAATAAAAATCATTTCCTCTTAATATTTCTTCTAATTCAACACACAAAGCCCATTCTGATATTCTGAGTTCATATCTGAAGAAAGGTGTTCAGATATGCCAACAACATCATTTTTGAAGTCTAAGGACATAATATTAAAATGCAGAACTGAATGTAGCAATATCAGAAAAGAGGAACAGTAAAAATTACTAAATAAATTATGAGAAAACCATAAAAAATAGAAAAATCAAAATTTTACATACAATTATCCACTCGAATTTACTTACACACAATTTGTAAAATGATAAGATATATATAAATGTTGGGTAATCTACCCATATGTAACTAGGGTTAAACAGAAAAGAATTTTGGAATAGTTAATAAAAATCTCAAAACATTTAGTAGTTAAAATCACATTAGTAGTTAATAAAGCTTTATGTTACTTCTATTAAAAAAATTACTCAGATTGTTTATACCAGGGGTATTTAACTGATTTCACCCTTGGCCACTAAGATATGAATGCTATTTCCCATGGCCAAGGCTACTATGGTAATTCGAAATGTGAAAAGTTAACGAAAATAGTGAAAAAGAATTTTGGCTTTTATTTTAATACTCTACCAAACACATAAAAGGAAGCTGGTTTTAAGCACATTTTATAAAATCTTGAGTTAGTTTCCATTTACTTTCTACTGCAAAACAGTTTTTATGAACTTCTGAAAGTTTAATTGTTTCAGCTCAGAAATCCTCAGACATTTAAATTTCAAATATTGAGTTATAGAGTGCAGAATGGCAGCAAAGAAATTAGCCATATTGGAAGGAGGCTGGACACATTTTTATGCAAAAAGTTAAAAGAACGGAAAATAAAAAACCTGACTTGGTAAATATGAGTAGGAAACCTTTATGGATAAAAATATCACGAAACTCCTAAGTTTTATAGAAATGCTGTAAACGTCAATGTACCAGACTCAACATATAGAATTTTTTAATACGAAAACCATACAAAGTTTTAAAAAATATATTAAAAATTTCAGTACAAGAAAATAATTGTTTTCATTATATTTAATAAAAAAATATTTAAACAAAATTTTTCTCAACAAAATTTTACAGACCTTAAAGAATTACAGGGCTACGGTTTTCATGAATTTCTGGAGGAAATGTGGAAATAATCGTCAGATACTATATATTTTTAGATAATTTAAAATTTGTATGTCTTTGATGGATACTTTTAAGTTAAATAATGTTTTTTATCACTCAGAAAATGAATATTTTGCAAACCTTGCAGATTCTTCAAATGATTTAAAACAAAGTTCAGAAGGTAAGAAAGTTGGCTTATTAAATGACTTATCAAACAAACATAATTTTTGCAAGTATGCAATATTTGCATTAAGTAGTTGTCGAATAATTCGTTCATACTTTTAATGAAATTCCAAATGTACGAGGGGGGAAATGGGCAAGAGTTAACTTTGACTGCATAAATAATAGTACATCAGGTGTGTATAGTAGTAAACATGTTGCAAAATAAGTTTTTCACAACTGCTTCAAGTTCGTTACAGGACCACCGAACACAACAGTTTTTAGATTTTCAGACTATTGGCTTTCTAGAAATGGAAATTAAATGGGTAACACTTACCTTCATTATCAACATCAGACACATTTGTTTATAGGGCACTTTTAGGGGTTACATTTTCTAAATCCACTGTGAAATTCTTTCTCGAGTGAAGATCTTCATCAAAACCAAATCCCGTTCCTAAAGAAATTTTTAATGATCTTTAATGATGAAACTGAATGAATAATACAAATTTTCAGTTTAAGGAAGTGTTCTAGGAATTTGAGGGTCATGTAACTGTTAAAAATGCATAGATGTAGTGTTGAAATACAGTCAGACCTCAAGTAGCAAATTTATCGGGACTGAACATTTTGTTCGTTACATCGGGTTTGTCATATTGGGGTCCAAGCAAAGTACAAATTTTCTACATTTACCTTTTGGAAATTCTACAAAAAGGAAGTAAATAAAAATATCCATATTTAGAAATGACACCCTTTTTACTCAACAGTCAAAAATACTATCAGTGCCTTATTATTTATTATAAACTATTTTAAATAGTTTTATTTAATAAGGTAAAACTAAAAAACTATTAGTCTTCAAACAGGTACAAAAGAAAACATTGTCCTTGAATAAAAAAATCATCCAAACAAAGATATCCAATTTTACCTAAGCATTTTTATCATATTTACTACTTAGTGATAAACAGAAAAAGGTTTTGAAGCATTTTTATACATTATTAAAAACTTTTCAGGCCAAAAGAAACTATAAATGAAAAGATATTTTCAGAGAGCAAAATTAAAATGTTATCTACATAATGGAGAGAAAGAGTAACAAATGTATTTAACTTTAAATTCATGAATAAAGCCACAGTAAGTACAACAAAACAAAATAAATATTCCATTAAAAAAGGTGCAGAAGCTTAATCTTCTACGAGCATGAGCAGAGCTTCATACAATGCTTTACAATTAGAAAAAAACATTACTGCTATGCTAATAAGACAACACTCAAATGCAGATTCCGTTTGATACCATAGTCATGTATTTAAAAAATAAAATAAAACTAATTTCTTATTAGTTTTATTTTACATTGAAATAAATAATTGAATTATGCCCATTTTAGTATGTTTTGAATTTAGAAAGCTTTTTACATATATGCGGAACCTATCTTCCGTTTAAAATGGGGTATATGTGTAGTTTTATTTATTGACAAAACTTTAATATTGTTTCATGACTCATAATCATTATATATATATATATATATAATGATTATGATATATATATCCCCAGCATGTATTTGAATACTTAAATGCAAACAATTCTTTAACAGACATGAAAGAATTTAACATAATTTGCAAAACTATACTTAAAAACATTACTAACATTTAATGTCCCTTCATTTTTTCTAAAATCTATTTTAAATTCACCTTCCTCATTTGCACTTATGTTATCTTTAATTTTCACTTCTTTTTGCATATCTGTGACTTACTAAAAAAAAGCTAAGAATTGGTTGATAAGAAACAGGGTGGTGAAAAAGAAAAAGAATGAACTGACATGGAATCTCAGTGGTGTGACACTGTTATTTTCGTAAAAAAGTAAACTTCATGAGAGAGAGAGAGAGAGAGAGAAAAGATTAATTAGAGATATCTCAAGCTTGTGATTTCTGTACTGACAAAAAAGATAAGGCCTGAAGTGGAAACTAAATTATAACAAATTATATTTTAAATTATATTTTATTTCTTTTTTGGGTTAATTTAAATTCTGTATCTATATTTACAATTTGCAATCTAAATTTTGTTCAATTTTTTATAAATAACTAGCTGGTATACCCGTTCTTCGCAAGGGTGAACTGAAAAATTAAACAACACAGATTGAAGGATAAAGAAGTTTTTAATGAGTTAATTTTAAGTGAATTGCAAATTAAACAAAAAAAAAAAAGCTTTTCGCATATCTCAGCTGAAGCAAAAAAAAAAGAAAAAAAAAATACCTTCATTAAATTTTAAGTCTGTTGATCTAATAGCTGATACAAAGGATTTTTTTTATATTTATAACTCCCCGTAACACTCTTGAGGGTTGATTTTTGAAAATACCTCCCTAAGCTGATCTCTGCTCAGCAAAAGTAACTAATTGTTAAAAGTTTTGTGACGCTTAAAATATTGTAAATAATTTATATCTGAAAGTGTCATGCATTAATATTACTTTTTGTTGAATTTATTTTATGTTAAAATTGTAATATTCGCAAGCAACGCCATTTCTTAAATAACAATGGCGATTCAATGAAACACATAGCGAAATGTTGACGATAGAGTCAAGTAGGCAAATGTCTAGCTACTTTCATAGCTCAAGCTTTATTAGAGTTTTGTAAGACCTGCCGTGTAGGAGAGCCACAGCAACATTTAGCTGGGTATAGCTAGTTATAACATAAAATTAAATCTTAAAAGATATCAAAAATAAAAGAAGGCTCAATATTTTGAATAAATCAGTATAAACATTTTTGTACAAACACAATATATATATTGTAAAATATTTATTTTGCTATTTGCATTTCAGACAGACATCAAACAAAATTTTAAAAATTGTCAAAAACAGATAAAAAACATATTTAAGAAAAATACCAGTGATTAATTTTGCGAAAGCCAAAAAAAAAAAAAAAAATGTAAGTACTAAAACATAAAAAAAAAAAATAATTATATATTGAATTAATTAAGGATTACTGGAGGGAAAGATAAAACAGGCTAAGATAATACTCATAATATTAATTTCATATTGGTAGGCTACTCATCTTTGGCATGATTTTGAAATCACGCCAAAATGGTATGTTGCGGCCAGTCTAATGTTATAGTAATGCACAGAATTAAAGGTACTTACGTATTATTGCAACCTATTGGTGACATTATACAAAATGAAGCACATGATTGCTAATTCAACACATACAAAGTTGGCGTAGCGTTAAATAAAGAGCACTTTTTGAGTTCCTCACACCCTCGGGCATTCCTCTTCCGCACGGTCAAAGGAAAAGAGGTTGCTTGTCATTGGTAGATGTGCAATGACGACATTATTCTGGGTTGCCTGGTTTGGCGTTATAGCATTTTTCTATGCCGTAGTGGTTCATTGAAACATAAAAGTTTTGTCCCAATTTGGGAGACTGTTTTTCAGGCAGTTTTTTCTTCCGTGTCTTGAGTATAATAGCTAAATTCCCTTGCGTATGAAATTTTCACTGTAAAAATAACAATCGGTTCTTTTTTTCATTCACGTAAATCAAAATATTTTTAATGGATTCAATTTTGTAGAAGAAATATATATTTGAGCTTAGTAAATGAGGAACTCAATTACAAATAAAAAATTGTTATATAATTTTTAATAATCCATTTACTGTGATTAATAATACTTTGAAAATGAATTACATGTTTCGAGTTTTATCCTTATGTAAGAAAAAAGAAGTCACTTATAAATAAAGAAAATTTATGTTTTTTTATAATATATATTTATTGGTAATATTAATGTACATTTTAAAGGTAAATGAATTCGTTCTTATATCAGAATGAATTTGTACAGGCAAGTGATATTTTAAATTATTAGCTTAATTTCATTTTTGTAATTAGTGATTTGTTTTTGTATATATATATATATATATGTGTGTGTGTGTGTGTGTGTGAAAGACTCATTTATTCACATTTCTAAAAAAATTCGTCTAATACTCTGTTTCCTTTTAAATTTTAGAATTAAATATACTGCAAAAATTTTAGCTATTATAAACTTAACTATATAAATAAACTTATACATAAATTTTTATTTTCTATCTTTAGTAAAATACTATAAATAAAGTGATTCGTGGCTATTGTATAAGAAACACCTCACTGTTCTAACTTCCACATCACATCCATATTATTCGTTCAAGTTATCATCAACACATTTATTCACATAATTCTCAATTTTTGGAATTATTTTAGAGGTTTCCTCTTCTAACATGCTCACACATACAAATCTTCATTCAGGGTTTAAATCAAAAGTCCTGAAATAGAGTACCACTTGAATCCCTTCATCAGGGGTTTGTTATAGAGAATAGTTTGTTTTTATAACAGGCAAGTATAATGAAGATATAGTCATTAATGGAATTTGGATTCATCTTAAGAAGTATTTACTGATCGATGTTGTGTCACTCGAAGCACATCAATTTTCTCCTTTCCTAAAGTATGTTTCCTCCTGTAAAGCTACTGCTCGAGAATTAATACGAAAAATATGACATAAAATAATACGTTTTCGAGCAAAAATAAAAATTAGTCATTAAATTATAATTTCCAAAAACTTATTTAGATTTTGCATATTATTTTAAAAGAATTTTCACACACTA
>BMAU01005304.1:0-43053 GCA_019973935.1 Trichonephila clavipes | reverse complement strand
ACGCAACCCCTATTTGACTCCCCGAGGAATCTAGCTCGTCGACCGGAAGATGAGGGGAGAGATGCTTTTGAACTTGCACGGGAGCGGTAACCAACGAATCCTCCTCTCACAAAATATTGGACTCTAACAATCTATAATTAAATTTAATAACTTTACTGTATCATTTAGTAAATAATATTCAATAGTTGTGACGTAAATAAATTCCATATTTTAATTAACCAAGAATACGCTACCGTTATTCTTTCAAACATTACAACGCCCATAGATGCAGATTTAAGGGAACCAATTTAAAAATTGGGCCCATAACAACCAGAAGGTAATTTCCAAAAAGATGACAAGGGAAGAAGCTTTTCATCATCTTATTATAGTTTCATATCCAAGGCAGGATAAAATATCGGAAGGAAATGGCTGTGCTATTCAACACGACTTTATGTTGCTTATTGTCAGGTATATTGGCTTTTCGCTAATAGAACAAATATGTATTTTCCAAAGAAGCCTGGTATAAAGGTGTGAATGACTGGCAAGGAATATTAAAAAAATTTAAAGAGCATGAAAATTCTATAATTCCTATCCAAGCATGTCTCACTTATGACATCTGGAGAGCAAAATAAAACGGTGGATATATTATTGAAATGCAATTTTAAAAAAATTTAAAAAGGTTGGCCAAATCTTACGAAGAATCATAGACGTTACAATGACTCTAGTGATGTGCAATCTTCCTTTTCGTTGACATCGAAAACTCGAGATTCGACTCAAAGGGAAATTTTTGAATACAATAGGCCTCTTCGCTAAATATGACCCTCTTCTCAATGTTCATTTGTCAGAAAAAAGAATTCAAAATATCTTAAGGTCACCATCCCGATTCATAAGCGAAGAATTTGGTAAGCGATACCTTTTTTCTATCATAAGGATCTGAAATCGAAAAATATTATTTTACAGTGTTAGTGTTTCTTGGTGAATCGTTTTTATTTAAGTTACCGACTGTGTTATCAGTCGACTGTTGTTAGATTTTCCATTTTTTTAAATACTATAAATACTCTCTAATGTTAAACATTATTTACTTGTTTACTCAGACACAGGTTGATTTCATATTTAAATATTTTTACGTGATGTGTAAAGGTACATTATGTTATGGTTTTGCAATTCTTCATATATATATATATATATATATATATCCGGCTTGGGGCCCAAGATCTGACCTTGCGAGGGGCAATTATTTTCCGTTTCGCCACTGTACTTAGGTCTCGCAAATAAACGTTCTCCACTAACAAATAATCATTAACTGTTTTCAACGTCCCACTACTACCCTCTATTTATACACTTTCCGCATCAGTTCAGAGGGCGCTGCATATGCCACGCATGCGCGGGGGCTCTGAAACGTTACTATTATTTTACGAATATTCTATAATTAATATTTCCTGCAAAGTTCATTTTAATTCTGATGATTTCTTCATAGTGTTGCATTTTTTACAAAAACAGCAGTGTATATCATGCATTATGGTTTGTTGTACAGAAGTTGTTGACTACTTTTTCCCGTCTTCCAATTTGATATAACGTAGATTCAAAGTGCCTTTTAAAAATCCTCCCCTCACAATAACAACAACAACAAAAAAACCCGATTAAAAGCTAGTGCTTTTGGGGATTCGAGGTTTCTATTCGTAAACATTTTAAGATGGACATAAATACATTCATAAGATCTTATTAAATTCATCCAAGTCATTAATTTTTTAAAAATTTTATTTCAAACAAAGTTATAATTTCAATAAATATTACTTCAACAATAGACGTCAAACGCTTTTTTGTGATTTACTTCTTGAGTGTAGTGCTGTATATTAGCTATTAGTGTGTGTCGCGAACAACCCATACGAACTAGTTGGGTTTTGTAGTTTGGGAACCTGAGTAGTACTGCGAGCGCATTCTTTTAGTGTTCATGCTTTCTTATTAGTAACAGTAGTTGTGGCTGACTTTTTGACAATTTATGCTAGAATTTTTATCGAACTTAGGTCAAGCTCATCCGGGATTCATAAGCGAAGTTTGGTAAGCGATACCTTTTTTCTATCATAAGGATCTGAAATCGGCCCAAAATATTATTTTTACAGTGTTAGTGTTTTCTTAGTGAATTTCGTTTTTATTTAAGTTACCAGGTTAATCAGTCGACTGTTGTTAATTTTCCATTTTTTAAATACTATAAATACTCTCTAAACACCGTTAAATCCAGAAATTATTTACTTTGTTTACTCAGACACAGGTTGATTTCATATTTAAATATTTTTCCGTGATGTGTAAAGGTACATTATGTTATGGTTTTTGCAATTCTTCGTGTATATATATATATATATATATATGTCCGGCTGTGGTTCCCAAGATCTGACCTTGCGGGGCAATTATTTTCCAGTTTCGCCACTGTATTTAGGTTGAAACGTTCTCCACTAACAAATAATCATTAACTGTTTTTCAACGTCCCACTACTGCCCTCTATTTATACACCGCCGCATCCAGTTCAGAGGGCGCTGTCAAGCCACGCATGCGCGATAGCTCTGAAACGTTACTATTTTACGTAACATTCTATAATTAATATTTTCCACAAAGTTCAAAAAAAAGTCATCTTGATGATTCCTTCATCCGAGTGTTGCATTTTTTACAAACAGCAGTGTATATCTTGCATTATGGTTTGTTGTAAAAAAGTTGTCAATCGACTACTTTCCCGTCTTCACAATTTGATAAGTTCTATTCAGTGCCTTTTAAAATCACTCCCCTCACACAACAACAACAACAAAAAAAGTGATTAAAACCTAGTGCTTTTGAGGATTCGAGGTTTCTATTCGTAAACATTTTAAGACGGACATAAATACATTCATAAGGCTTATTAAATTCATCAAGTCATTAATTTTTTAATTTTGAAAACAAAAATAATTTCAAAAATATTACTTCAACAATTTTTTTAAATTTTTAATTTTGAACTATGCATTTATGTAGCTGTCTCAAAGAATTTTGACTTTAAACAAAAAAAAAAAGAGTCCGTGGGCAAGTTTTGACTATAAAAATGGGTCCGTTGGTTAAAAATGTTTGGGAACCACTGTGATCTATATATACATAAAGGCGTGTTTTTTTCAGGTATAGAAGTTTAAGTTGGCATTACTTTCCAAGATGGTGAACGATTTAACAGCTGTAAAGTGATTTATTCTCAGTTTGGTTTGGCAATTCATCAAACGATCATCAATGCAAGGCGTAGATTCGTCGATCCTGGGACCAAACGAATTGCCGTTGTTCCAGCGATTTTCATAAGCGAATTTTTGTTTAGCGATGAAGCGCTCTTCTGGTTGAATGGCTACGTCAACAAACAAAACTGCCGAATTTGATTGAAGCTAATCCACAAGTGTATGTCGAAACACCGTTACATTCAGAAAAACTGACTGTTTGGTGCGCTTTATGGGCTGGTGAAATCATTGGTCCCTCTTCTTCAAAAACGATGAAGGCCACAACGTTACAGTCAATGGTGATCGGTATAGAGCCATGATTACTAACTTTTTCATTCCTGAATTGAACAATCATGATGTCCGGAGGCTGTGGTTTCAACAAGACGGCGCAACATGTCACACAGCTCGTGCCACAATCGATTTATTGAAAGACACGTTTGGTGACCGCCTAATTTCGTTTTGGACCTGTGAATTGGCCTCCAAGATCTTGTGATTTAACACCGCTAGACTATTTTCTGTGGAGCTATGTAAAGTCATTGGTCTATCAGTTGGATAGGCCACAAACCGACCATTTGGTCGACAACATTCGCCGTGTTATTGCCGATATACGGCCTTACAAATGTTGGAAAAGTCATCGAAAATTGGACGTCCAGTCTGGACTACAACACACCAGCCGTGGCAGTTCTATGAGGCATCATATTTAAAAAAAAAATACTGCCACAAGATTATCTTTCGAATAAAAAAATCATGTCAATCCTGATTAATACATCGTTGTTTTATTGCAATTTAAAAAGTTCTATTCCTCTAAAAAACATTTTATATTACTTATTGGTATACATATTGCTTATATATTAAATATATATATATATTTTGATATATATATATATATATATGTATATATATAGGCTTATCTCCTTACCAATTAAAAAACCCTTTTTTTCCGGCACCTAATGCATCCAGCCCGGCATATGATAGTCAAACTTCCCGTGTATCCGCTACAACTCGAGATTTGAAACAGAATGCGAAAAATCGTTCCAGAAAGCGCAATTCGGAAAATTCGACAGGTTACCCCTAATATTGAGATAAAAATGGCATCTCATAAACCAAGAAAGTACACCTGTACAAGACACGTTTGATGAGTAGGACATGTTTGTATATGATATAACAGAAGAAGCTGAATTTCACTCTAAGACTGTGTGAGAGGAATTTTCTCACTTCTTAACTCCTGCTAAAAAAACAGAAAGTGATTCTCATCTAATACTTATCTGACATTGTGGTGAAAACCCTCCACCGAAGTCTATATACCTTTTTATATTTAGAATTAGATCTTTATATTTATGCTGTTTTATATATAATTTTTAAAGAGTATTTTAATTGGAACATTTATACATATGTATGCACGTGTGCATATATATAAATATATATATAAATGCATACATTTTCAACTTTTAACTTTTTAGTCTTTTAAATGTTTTAGCAAATTCTTAATATAGCCAAAACTGACTCTTGTGCCAAAAGCCCACATTCTTTCACTCATCTCTCCCATCCTCTAATTTTTTCACTTCTGTTCACACACACAGAAAAACACGATTTTACCTTTGAACAAGAAAAGATGCAATGATTATTTAACTTGAGTAAACAAGTGAATAAAACCCCACTCCAGTGTCTTTGCAAAGGGGGAAAAATAAATAAAAAGAATTTAAAACCAGTGTTAATAGAATTTTTTTTTTTATACATGATGTCTAGTATAGTACAGATTTTAAACACAATAAATCGATAAGATTTTTCCAGTTTTACTGATCCATAAACAATAAAATTTTAAAAATTTTAAAAAAAAAAAAGTTAAAAACTATTGAAGATATGGGCCTATGAGCATGAAATTTTATAGGAAGGTCGGCCAGGCATAGATGGATCGACTGGGCCAAGTCCGGAAAGCCTGCGAGGTCTGGTACCGAGATGAGCTGAAAATGCCATAACTTGGGGGGAAAGCACTTGGGGGGTGAAATTAAAAACGGCAGGCTTGTTTCATAAAATATTAAGATCCCCCAATATCGATCCCCCTGTATGAAAAAACAAAGAATTTTGATTTTAGTTGCTCCATAGGGTTAGCATTACGGGATCAATATTTTAGTGCTTAAGCCCTCCCCCGTCCCCAGGCACTTGTAAAGAAGTATTATAAGCATGTGGGGGCGGCCAGCTGTATCCATCGACACCACAATCAGTCAGATCCAACCACAACTGCCCAAGATATTAAAGCCTGCGACGATATGAGGGTGACTATTTTTGTGACTTAAGTTATTACATTATCAAGAGATGTTAAAACCACTATTTTTGCACATAAGGCTTGTTGGTGAATAATGCAGTGGCATTCAAGAATCGAAACGTCCTACGTCTGTTTTTAAATAAAGAAATGAAACCATTTTTTGCCACCATATTTGAGCACCATCAGTGGTTACTGAAACAATTTTTTCAAATCAATTTCTTTCTCAGCAACAAATTTCTTACTGCCGTACAAAATATCTGTGCCCTTTGTAGTTGTTAACAACGATGTTATCGCAATTAATTCTTCCCGAATGATGTTTCCAACACATTATCGAGCAAAAAAGACAGCTAATTGATTGAGATTGATTGATTGAATATTAACGTCGCACTGTTCAGCTAATGAGGGCTTTTGGCGACGGACCACGTAATTTTGAACCATGGTCAAGTGACGTGGACGACACCTGAGCTGGCACCCCCTCTCCCAACCACCACACACACAACGGGAGGACGTTTCAGCTCGACAGATTTAACGTGCATCGCTGCCCTACACGGCGGGTCTTTAGTGGTACTGGGCAAAGACAGCTAAACGTGCCGATTTAGTGTAATGTCAATACTTTCGTCAAGATATAGCGATATAAAAAGGAGCTGAGTTAATGTCATTTTTGTTGGTCTGTAACATTTTCCGCCAATTTCAAAATTTATCTTTCATTGTGTTTCTAGATAGAGGAATATCTTTGATGCGCTGAATTATCTTATCTTTATTATCAATATCATCAAAGTGAGGACGCACATGCCAACCAACCTTCCTTCAAAAACTCTCCCCTCTTGAAAGTTTACCATGCCGAGCAATGGCATTTTGCAGCCGAGTAACCTTTGCCAGCTCTTGTGTGACAATTTTTGCTCACATATTTAAACATAGACGTCGACTGTTTATTTCTGTCTTTTATTGCACTTACTTGCAATTAATTCTTTGCTAATTGGTTCGCTTTTTCACAAAAGGATTTGTGATTTGTTTCAAATGCCGTTTTACAGTCGATGTTCTACATACCACTGTTCCAGAACACACCGCTTTGTCGCCTTTATTGATCATGCTATATTTCTCAGCCCACCAAGTTTGAAATTCTCTGCTACACTTACTATCTTACACTTTTTGTTTTTGTTGAACTAGCCATGTTAAATAGCAGTTAAAATCGCAAATTTAACTCAAACTTTAAACGTACAGTTGTGTCGATGAAATTGACTATTCTATGTGCTCTCGCTTGATTCCTCCCCCCCGTCCCGCCAAAAACCCTTTTTACTGACTGCGCACGACTGCGGGCTCATGGGCAGGTTTATTTGTTTTTAGGAAAGTGAGTGCTTGTACGAGATTTCTGTAGTGTCTGCTCTTTCACTTGTGTCTCAGGTCATTAAAATTTTTAAAAATAAAGCGGTGAGAGTTATTTTTACCAGTTAGACTTATAAGACAAGAATTAGATCACATTAATAAATTAGTGTATACAACCTAAACTATTAATGTAAACGTTAGAATATGTTTTTTTTAAACAACTTGAATACATTTAGAAATAGTTACATACACACACTATGCGTAGATAAACTTTGCATCATTAGCAATTTATAATATACGAAGTATTTATGAAGACATAACAAACGAGTCTGCTCCCCGATTTGTCGGCGTCGTGACAGATCACTCGCGTTTGTTCATAATACTTCATAGTAAACTTAATTATTTTAAACTAAAATGCAAATCGTTTTTGATCGATGGCGTGCCCAAAATATTCTGTCGCGTGCCATTGGTTGTTAAAAAGTGTACTGCAACGAAAAAGTTGAGAACCTCTTACATGAATAGATCGATCATCTACCGCAGTTTTTTCCAGCATAACATTTTTGATAGACTTAAACAGCATGCGATTACTTATATCATACTTTTATTAGTAAAAAACATTCTTTTTGCAGAGTAAAAACTTTACCCCACAGATGAAGGAAAAGTATGTCAAAGCTTCCTAATAACTCTTGAAATAGAGAACAATATGTCATGTCCCATAATCGGTGCAGTTTCCATCAGTAGCTTCTTCAATTCTCCATTAGTTCTAATTCGGTAATTTGAAACAAATTGATCATACAAATCTCATCCATGTGCATAATATATGCCTGCAGTGGTAAGAGCATCGGGATATATATTTTTCTTAATAATATATCAGTTCTCAGCTATAGCACGTAGTACACGCTTTGACTTAACTGCCACAGGTACTATGATGTTTACATTCCCCTCTTACGATGGCTATATCTTCGATGCACACAAACATACTCAAATGTTAATAGGGTATTTCCTCGTGATTTTTCCTCGGTGGGAAAATGTGTGTATAACATTTAAAAGCCGATTTTCTGAGACTGTAAGTGTAGAAGCAATATTATTTGGAGAAGTTATTCAACAACAAAATGGGCATGGAGAAAAGTATATAGCTTCCCTTCACGATCAAACAATTTAGTTAAGGTATCCGACTACGCGTTCGGAACCGTGATTTTGCAAAAGCGTATAAATGGATAATATTTACGATGTTTAGTGTCACTTAGATTAGAAAAATGTATACAAAATTGTTTTAAGAATAGTATTACGATAAAAAAATTATTTCTGTACAATATTTTGACAAAAAATGAACATAGAATGACCCATTTTCAAAATATTCTCCTTTTGTGAAAAATACTTCTATTATAATAATATTTTGCCTGTATATAGCTCAGACCTTACTCTGTACAGAGGCTCAACTAGAATTTTGAAATATATAACTTAGAAGTGGGTTTATCCATGGTTTAAGACAACAGAGGGGAGAAATTTTAAGAAAAACGCCGATAATTATTTCAATTAGTTGTAACTTTGAAAATAATGCGAATTTTGAAAAAGTCCATAGTTGAACCTCTGTACATAAGTCTGAGCTATATATACAGGCAAAATATTATTACAATAAAAGCATTTTTTTCACAAAAGGAGAACATTTTGAAAAAAGGTTATTCTAAGCTAATTTTTTTGCGGAAATGAATATTTTAAATAAATTTTTTTGCAAAATGTTCTTAAAACAATTTTATACATGTATTCTAATCTAAGTGACACTAAATATCATGAAAATTATCCATTTATGCGCTTCTTTAAAAATCACGGTTCGGGCGTAGTCGAAGTACCTTAAATGATTAATTGACTATTAATATCGCTCTCATAAACTATTGGTGACAGAACTCGTAATTTTTAAACAACGATTAAGTAACAAAGAGAAACCTGAGCTGGCACCCTACTCTCCAAATTTTCACATCATGCCAACTTTGAGCCTCGACATACGGTGGGATGATGTACATGGTGGGGGATCATTAACACTTCGGGATTTTGATTACTCTTAGGCGTCAACCAATGTTGTTTCAACATCGCGATTTATAAAGTATATAAAATAATTGTAATAACTAAATAAATTGCTGGACTGTTGTTCAGTAGGGTTCAGTTTTTAAGACTTTTTAATACTGTGTAGGGTGCCCCCTCGGGCGTCCTTCTCCCTGGTTATCAGCGTGAGCTAGAGGTGTAGGAATAAATGAAGAACTTGAAGCTGCCATGATCTTAATATGACTTTTATTAAGATCTTAACTTATACCTTTAACAGATTAGATAATAATATGATATGTGAGAGAATCTACGGTGGCTAAACACACAATATATATAATACCGAAATAACGTAATATAATATATAATAATATATAATATATAATATTATATCAATAACTAACTCACTTTCAAGCGCAATCCCAACGCGATCACAGATCCGAATATTTAAATGGTCACCCCACCTTTAAGGTCCAACGAAGTATCAATCTATCTGATCTAGTAGAAGTTGCGGTTCACTGGCGTGCAATGGTATGCACCTTGACCTAAGGGGCTCTCTGTCACGGGTAACTTCTATTGGCTGTCACTTAACTTCTCAAACCTCTTCACATTTGAAATACGGACTATCATAACTTTCTCCCATTGCCACATAGCTTTCTCTAAACTTCTGTTATTTAAAAAGCTTCCTAATTTGCACCTTTCCTTCACGCTTTACTTCTTGGTTTGGTTGGAAAAGAGTTGCCATTCATTCTGGCCCCAAAAACCCAAAAGGATATGTTAATGAAAAAACACGTGAGCCGTCACAACTGTTTCATGTAATTATCATATATTGAGACCCTTTATATCATAAAAAACTGACGTTGACATTGTGCTTCATGAAGCTTGTCGCAAAATCTGCCAAAAACATTACTATTATGCGGTATCCATTCTGTGTCCCCCATATATATCAGGGCTTACTGTAATATTATAAATTCCATCTGCACTCTCTTCAGATTCTTTGCAGTCACTTTCACTTAATCTATTGTCTCCATCGGAATCTAAATCTCACCACCATCCGATTCATTCTCAGAAAGGTCTCGCAACAAATTAGAAATTTCACCAGGGCTTAGACCTTTTCTTTGAGGCATCATTTCAGGTGTCTGCTCTGATGAGCAGAGGAAGCAAATGCTATAGAACGAAACACTTAAACACAATGATTTGAGTATAACTGACTCATTTCCGCTGTAAAACCAATAACATTGCATTAAGGATCCCATAAATTGGCGGGAAAACTTCCGGAAATTTGTTTTACTAATGGAATCTACTTAGGGGAGCCATCTTTTTGCTGAACGACAACTATTTATGATAAATTGCCTAGGTGTCGAAACGACACCAGCGGACGTTCTTGGTATATTTGGCTGTAAAATCTGTCCTAATTAACCTCGAACCGTAAAGCTTTTCCTGTAATCGCCATGGAAAATGATTAAAAGTCACGAAAAGTTTTCAAATTCCTAGCAAAGAAGTGCTTAAAAAAGGAGAACAAACTAAACGGGCTCCGGTGTCCAATCGATGCCGACGGACGTTCTAGTGTTAAGTGGAAATAATTTAATTAAAAGAACCTAACACAAATAAGCATAAGACAACTTTGTTAAAGAGCCTCTATAACACTCAGCATGAAATAAGGAACATTGAAGTCCTCAAGTTGTAGCGAAATCAAATTTTTCGGAATCCCCTTTCAGCGGAAAAAACTTCATCTTATGTTCATAGCTTAAGATATCCGACTACCCTAAAATTATGATTTTTTTTTCAAAAATTGACAAATTTTTTAATGACTTTATTTTATAGGTCATCTTACTCTAGCTTAATAACAATACCAAGTTTTTTATTTTTTCCTCCACTAGAACAACAAAAAACTACAAGCGTTTTAGTAAAAGCAGATACCATAACTTTACATAAGGTGCCAAATTTTTAAAAATGCGTTTTACTCGAAATGTGTTTTTTTCGAAAAACTCAAACGGGGACAGAGATTGCTCAAAATGTTTTAAAAATAATTGGCTGAAATTTTTGCTTATGTTCTGCATAACAGTAGAAGTGTTTGGATCTTCAGATTTATCAATCACTGTTTTTTTTTCAAAATTTGCAGTCCTTTATGTGAATATAGTCAATATTTTTAAGCAATTTCGTATAATGACTAAGATAAAGTGCTCTAGTTTTGGTAAAAAATTAAAATATCTCTTATCCTGAAGGTCACTTCAAACATTAATAACAAAGTAACACATCAAAATTGAAAAATTGAGAATTTGTTTATAAAATCTTTGTGTACAGAGCGGGCCCCGTTTATGTAATTTTTTGTACATTTTTACTAGTTTTTTCCCATTTTAATAACAATAAATTTTTTTCTTTTATCAATTTTAGATTTTTTTCCTTAAATTATACTAAATAAATATAAAAATCCTAAAAAAACCCATATCTCCATTTTTTTCAAAAAAAAAGTTGTCGCAAGTAGTCGGATACCTTAATTGATATATATTACACACAATTCATATTTTCCAACAATTTATTTATATAAATCAATTGTTAGGAATTTTTCAATGAATTCTCGTGAATCAGAAATTCTACATCGGCCCTTCTTCCTCAAATCGCAAACAACAAAGGACAGGAATAAAAGCTCTTAACGAGCAGTTCAAGTAAGGATTTATTTTCGTCCCAGTTGTCTAAGACAGCCATACTCTAAGTGTGTTCCGTGGAACCCTAGGGTTCCGCGATACCCCTGTAGGGGTTCCACAAGAATTTAGAAAAAAAGTTCAAAACACTTCTCTCTGCGATTTTACAATTACTTACCACGGTAATATTATACTATTATTAACGTTAGTATAGTTACGTTAGTATACAAGGCCGCCGATATCTACTTGTGAGCGCGCAGTCCCTTTGATAAAAGCCGCCTCTGAGATGAGACGCAATAATTATGAACAAGGGACTTTCGGCTCTAACTTTAAAACGTAAAGTCGACATTGTTTACACTGCATTTTTTGTATTACTATTTTTATTTCGGCTTTTTTATTTATCAAACGCGCCGCCGACTTGAGTATTTTTGAGAATGTTCGAGACGATCGCGCTTCGACACTTACTCGACGATTAGCGTTCGGAGCGATAAGTACCTTCCTGCTAGAAACAAAGTGTTTATTGGTTTACTGCTGTATTCTGATTGTATCCGTTTTGTACATTTCTTCTTTCGATTCAACTCATTTACGCAGTAACGATTGTGCGTTATTTTTTTTTGCCCCACCATCCAGACATTAATAAAGAAAAATGGAACGTTGGCTTAAAGGCGATAAACGTTTTGCAACAACATCTTCTAACGAAGCCGAATTTTCAAAAGCAGTACGCGGGGAGTAGACAGCGATTACCGATCCAGACGATTATGCAACGACGTCAATTTCCACGGTTTCAAAGGCGAAAAAAAAAAAAAGGAAGTATGATGAATCGTATATCAGTTTCGGATTTGTTGATTCCAACGGCTCACCTCTGTGCATGTTATGTAGTAAACTGCTTCTCAATAGTTCCATGGCACCCGCCAAGTTGCGCCGACATTTAGAAACTGTACATCCTGAGTGTAAAGACAAGAATCAAGATTTTTTTGTACGTAAAAAAGAACAATTATTGGAAAATCAAAAAACTATGATGCATGTAACCCAAACTATTAACGAAAAGGCCACAGAAGCATCCTATTTAGTTAGCTATCGCATTGCACAAGCAGGCGAAGCACACACTATCGCTGAAAATTTAATAAAACCTTGTGTGTTATAGACATAACAAAATGTATGCTCGACGAAAAATCTGCAAAGCATGTTTCTACTGTGCCGCTTTCAAACGATACTGTTTCACGGCGAATTCATGATCTCGCAAGCTACGTCAAACAAGAACTAGTTACACGTCTACAAAAAGCACGGTTCGTCTTGCAAATAGATGAGTCTACTGATGTCGCTGGTCTGGCTATCTTGCTGGTTATCGTGAGATATCCATACGAAATTTCTTTTGAAGAAGACATGCTTATATGTTCACCGCTGCCCACAAACACTACCGGAGAAGAAATTTTTAATAAAATAAGTATATTTTTTGAGGAAAATAATCTCAGTTGGAACGATTGCATTGACGTTTGTACAGATGGGGCCACGGCGATGACGGATAATACAGCAGGACTAGTGTCACGAATAAAAATTAAAGCGCCTAATTGTAGTTCCAGCCATTGTATCCTGCATAGACAAGCACTTGCGATGAAGCAAATGCCATCGAATCTAAAATTAGTTATGGATGAAGCTGTAAAATAATTAATTTTATCAAATCCCGACCGCTACAATCCCGATTGTTCTCTTTATTGTGTGAAGATTATGGCAGTAAACACAAAACACTCCTGCTCCACACACAGAAGTGCGATGGCTGTCTCGGGGTAAAACTTGAACAAGGCTATTTGAACTTAGAGCCCAGTTACAAATGTTTCTTTCAGATACTTCTTTTAATTTGAAAGACCGTTTATATGATAAACCTTGGTTGTTCCGACTGTCTTTTTATGGCGGATGTCTTTCAAAAAACTGAACGAATTGAATTTATCATTGTAAGGTAAACAGACAACAATCTTCCAGGCCTTTAACAAAATAACTGCCTTCAAAAGAAAATTAGAATTTTGGATTATTTGCATTGGAAAGAGAGAAATAGAAAGCTTTACGTCACTCAGGGAGTTCATTAGTGATAACGACTCAGAAATGTTGCAAGATGATGTATTTGAAGAATTGGTCACATATCTCACTTCGATGTGCGCATCTTTTGAGAAGTATTTTCCTGAAGAACAGAATACAAAAATGAAACTGAATTCATGGATTCATAATCCTTTTTTACCGAACTTACAAAAGCCAGAAAGTATGTCAAACGAGATATACGAATCTCTTTTAGAAATGTCATCAGACACAAGTATGGAGTCACTGTTTAAAACGACGCCTCTCAACGATTTTTGGTGCAGAATCCGTGATGAATATCCAATGCTTGGCAAAATGGCTCTGAATATTCTTCTCCCGTTCCCAACAACATATTTGTACGAAACAGGATTCTCAACCTATGCAGCCACGAAAACAAAATACCACAATAGACTGGACGCCGAACCTGATATGAGACTTCAACTGTCCTCTATAAAACCTGACATCAACCTATTGATGAAAAATAAAAAACAGTTTCATACCTCCCATTAGTTATATATTTTTCTTTTTTAATATCCTCTGTTATATATATTATACTTGGTATGTAAGTAATAAGTAATTGTTGCATTGTGCTTTTATTATGCTTATTAATAAAGGATACACTTTTAAAAACTATTGTTTTATTGTAGGGTTCCTTCAAGTATTTCGCTTTCCAAAAGGGTTCCGTCACCAAAAAAGATTGAGAACCGCTGTATTAGAAGAAATTCAAAAATTAACTTCTCAGGTGTTTGCGATAAACTTTACGTAACATGACATATAAAGGGTGTTTTTTTTTAGAGGTATAGAACTTTAAATTGTAATAAAACAACGATGTATTATTCGATTGACATGAATTTTTTTTTATTCGAAAGATAATCTTGTGGCATTACATTTTAAATATGATTTCTGGCATATGACTGCCACGGCTGGCTCGGATGTAGTCCAATCTGGACGTCCAATTTTCGATGACTTTTTCCAACATTTGTGGCCGTATATCGGCAATAACACGGCGAATGTTGTCTTCCAAATGGTCAAGCGTTTGTGGCTTATCCGCATAGACCAATGACTTTACATAGCTCCACAGAAAATAGTCTAGCGGTGTTAAATCACAAGATCTTGGAGGCCAATTCACTGGTCCAAAACGTGAAATTAGGCGGTCACCAAACGTGTCTTTCAATAAATCGATTGTGGCACGTGCTGTGTGACATGTTGCGCCGTCTTGTTGAAACCACAGCTCCTGGACATCATGATTGTTCCATTCAGGAATGAAAAAGTTAGTAATCATGGCTCTATACCGATCACCATTGACTGTAACGTTGTGGCCTTCATCGTTTTTGAAGAAGTACGGACCAATGATTCCACCAACCCATAAAGCGCACCAAACAGTCAGTTTTTCTGGATGTAACGGTGTTTCGACATACACTTGTGGATTAGCTTCACTCCAAATGCGGCAGTTTTGTTTGTTGACGTAGCCATTCAACCAGAAGTGCACTTTATCACTAAACAAAATTCGCTTATGAAAATCGGGAACAACGGCAATCTCGTTTTGGGCCCATTCGACGAATCTACGCCTTACTTGATGATCGTTTTGATGAATTGCCAAACCAAACTGAGAATAAATCACTTGACAGCTGTAAAATCGGTCGCCATCTTGGAAAGTAATGCCAACTTAAACTTCTATACCTGGAAAAAAAACACTCTTTACATAGTGTATGATTCACATTGATTTATGCATATATGAGAGAATGAGAGAGACGTAACGGTTGTTCTAACCATTGAGATTTAAAAAATCAAATTTTCAATGTGTCATCAAATATATTTAATGTGCTTTCCGAGATTCATAGCAGAAAAATGTGAACCTATAAAAATTTTTTTTTAATGTACCATGTTTTTATAACGGACTGAAAAGTAATTTAATTAATTCAGAAAAATTAAATTAATTTTTCCTTCTTTTTCACATTTCCATGCATTGTCATCCACTTCTGAGCGATGGTACAGATTTCAAGTCTCAAGCTCATCGGGAAGTTAGTTTAAAATCAATTATACAAAATTCTATTTGGACAGACATACAAGAAAGCGAGTAAATAAAAGTTTAGTAACGGACAGAAAGTGGAGAAAAGGCCACACACACAGAGTGGAAAACAGCTGGAAAAAATTGTTTTGTCTTCCTTCAGAGAAACTCGCATGACTGCTTTCCCCTCGTCTTCTCAGAAAAGATGCGTTTCTCTTTTCATGCTCCGAATTTGGCTTCTACTTTTGGAAGATGCTAAGTCAAATATTTTAAAACTTTTTACTAACGATTTCTCTCTCATTACTTTTAACAGATTTGCTGTAGTCAAAATTTTCCCCTTTCTCTTTCGTTTGCTTAAACATTTAACGATTTAATAATAAAAGTTCAATTTTATTGCTTAGCAACTACATGAAAATTATGATTTTATTAAGGTGATCAATTTTTTTTACAGTGAAAAGGAGGACAAAAAAAATTTAATAAAAAAAAATTACAATGTAAATATTAGAAACATTTTACCAATTCAAACAAAAAAATACAGTAATTACGCTTATATCCCTTTTAATTATTTACTTAAACGAGTATTTTTTTCTATTGAATAATTTTTTTGTCAATATATCATTTTCTAATGTGTATTGAAATTTCGAACAAGAAATATTCTTCATATTGAATTTTACGATACGTGTTATAGCTAAAGTGTCGACATTCAATCTCTTAATTTCTCACTTGTCCAAAAATCATTACCAATCGAAAAACTCTTTCAACTTCTGCATTATTCCCAGGGTAGCACAGCGTAAATTCAACAAGAATAACTAAATTTTTCATATAGAATGTGTTCATTTTTGAAATGGCTATATATTTCTACCCATCTTTTATCAATTTCAACGTTGATTTGACTATGGTTCTAATTTATAAGAATTTAAATATACATTCAGTCATCTAATTTCTTCAAACACACAATTGTCATTGATTTTGATATCTGGCATTTCGTTCGATAAAAACTCAACACAGTTTTCTATATCTGCCCAATTTACTTGCGATAAAGTCAAAAAACACCATTGATAACTGCTATTTCCTGTAATATTTTTTCAGATCATATTATTCGACATACTGGAAACATGTTTGTTAAAAATTTTGTACTTTTTTTGTAAAATTTACGGTTATTCCTGGCATCTCTGAATACAGAGATTAACAGCTTAGTTTTAAAATATTGAAAAGGAGGACACTTTTAGAGGAAGGACAAAACCTATAAAAGAAGGACTGTCCTTCCTAAAGGAGGACGATTGGTCACCTTAGTTTTATTCAACTAATTAATAATTTTTAAAACTCAATTTCGATTAAAAGAGTGACGCTACGAACGTAGGGGAGCCCACGTTAAATTACAAGATTGACAGACCTCCTAATTTTGAGCTCCGATCAAGTGACGAGGACGGCACTAAACTGCTATCCCATTCTCCTAACTTCCACACCACACCAATGGGAGGATTTCGAGCCTTAATAGATTAAAAGTGCATCAGTCCCTCTCCACGGCGAATCTTTGAAGGCGTCAGGACTCGAGCTCATGACTCACGAGATCGTGACCATGACCACTGGTCTAATTGCCCCTTTTATTTGTTTCATTAACGTCTGTATTGAATAGATTTAATATTTTGTATCTATGCAAGCCTTTTATGTATATTTAGTAACTTGAATATGATTAAAATTGATACAATTATATTTAAATAATAATTTTATAATGAGATTTAGCATACAGGAGCTTGAAATATGTAGTAGGGGAAAAATAATTATTTCATCAAATAGCTGTACTATAATCACAAAAAGAGAAAAAAAACCTAAAATATCAGGTGAATGTTGATAATGAATGTATTTAAAAGCATTTAGGCACAAAACTTGAAAAGATGAAGCAATTATTTAATTATATGAAGCATTAATCAGGAGCTAAATTAATAATATGGAAATTTTATTAAATATGGCTAAAATTGGTAACATTCAATGGGAGTTTTATGGATAAATAATTAAAAAGTTCTATTGAATTAAAAAGAAACGAACACAAAACGAATAGAAAACAAACACAAAATGTATATCCGGGGTTTATTCATAATAAACATTCAACAACAACAAAAAAAAAAAAAAACCCGAGTTTCTTGTCTAAGAGAACAAGTCTTAGAAAATTCTTACGGTTCTAAAATAATAAAATAAAAAAGATTTAACAACCCGCGAAAAGGACACTCACAAAATAATACTTAAAATCCCCTCCTCCTCCTCTCCCACCTCCAAATTATCAAAAGGAAACTGAATAATGACCTGAGCTCAAGATATGGAGTAATTATAAAAACGTATGGGAACAAAAAACAATTATGTAGAATCCGATATATATTTTCTAACAATTTTTTAAAAATCAAAGGTTCGCAAAATCCGAGAACTTGTAATTGCTTATTCTAATTTTTATTTTACTTGTTTCAAGAATTTTCTTACGAAATAATCTTCAGAAAGATGTGACAATCCGGTTCCGCCGCTCGTACCGACCAGAAAATCGATAAATGAATGCATGCTCAGTACTTGATCCTTCGCGCATGCCCTACATGTTACATTCGGGACTTTTTGTACTGAGTAACAAGTCTGAGCAGAAAGGCCCAAAACAAAAACAGTTCGAAATGACAACAGATAGAGTTGTTAGACATCCTGGTTCTCGGATGGAGATCTTTAGTACATTTAGGAAATCTAAACTTCGACATTTATTGTACCTTTAAATCATTGTATAAGATGATTTTTTTAGTTCATCTAAAATCATTAAGTTGTTTATAAAATGAAACAGCAGCTATTGAAGTGCAACGCCAGATTGAAACCGGTCCTCGCTGGGAGGCATAGTTGTTGCTTTGGTTAGCCCAAGTTTGTCGGTTCGACCCCGGCCCAAGTTGGTGAATTTTCACGACACAGACAATCGACAGCGTCCATGTCATTATGAAAGTAGTTATGAAAGTAGAGTGTTGCAGGCACTATAGGTTAGCATTAAAATTTTTATTTAATTATAAAGTAGGAAATAGTTATATTTCATGGTGTCTATTTCTTATTTTAATAAATATGTTTAAAATGCATAATATATGTACAATTTATTATTTTTTTTTACTCTTATTAAAGAAATAGTTATATTTCATGGTGTCTATTTCTTATTTTAATATATAAATATGTTTAAAAATAAATAATATATATATATGTACAATTTTTTTTTTTTTTACTTTTATTAAAGAACTACTTATATTTTATGCTTTTTTTTTCATGAAAAGAAAATTTTTTAAATGATGCAAAGTTAATATATAATAACGTATTTCTGTATCATTCACCTCTCTGACTGTCACCTCCCCCCCTCCATGTACATCTTTTGGCGATGGATTCCTTCCTGGTCCTTCCCTTCATTCAAGCCACTACGTCACCAACCTGTTTCTGGGTAGTTCACTCAGCTCGTTCGGTTGGCGTAGCAGGCATCTCGTTCATTCCCCCTCCCCTTTTGAGGGGTTGTTGATTTTTATTATTTCATCATGGATTTCCTATTCTTCTCATACTAGGTATAAACGCCTTCGGCGTTGGCACCTGAAAATTCTAATTTCCGTTCTATTCTCTAACTCTGAATGCATTATCACGCGAATTGAATTGCTTCAAATATATCCTTCTGTGTGACACGCTGAATCATATCTGTACATTGGTTTGGCATGTCACAGCTAAAAAGTTGCCGACCCCTGTATCACACATAGCACATGGAATATTCCGTGTGCCATGTTGCATCTGAGAACGCACATGGAATATTCCGTGTGCCATGTTGCATCTGAGAACGGAGGTCATATTGAATGGGGTCGAATTCCTCGTTGGGGAAATAAATGGAATCAAGATTATTTTTTCACGGAATTTTACTTTCCGTATCATTATTAGTCTCCTTACCAAATTTGGGGCCCCTTTTTTTGTTAGACCGAGCTGACTGAATAGTGGAAGTTTAAAAATGTTTCTTCTTGTCTATAGATGTGCGTATAAGAGAGCTTTCTGATGACGAACTACTACACATGAAAACAGGCGTATCTTCTTTTTGTAGATACGAGAACAATCATCTATGGATATATATACGTATGTTGAATATGTTAATAACTGTTCAGGGTTTTGATATTGTAAAACAGCGCTTCTCTCAAACTGTGGGGCGCGAGTATATCGAAAAGTCAAAAACGAAGGATTTACAAAATTACAAATTTACTGAAAGGAAGCAAAACAAAATATGTATTCGGACATAATATAAATAAAATACACATTTACTCTGATATAATATATTTATAAATGTATTAGTACTGCACAATGTATTTGATAGTTAATCTCTTACAATACTAAGTGAAGAACAAGTTTAATAATTACTAGTGATTCATGTCGGCTTGTCATATACAAAATTTAATACTTATCTAAATAATTTGTACGGTTTATGAATAAAATCGTATTGTAGCTTTAACGTCATAGTGCATTATTATTGCATTCAATACATTGTTATTATGTGAAGGGGGGCGCGATGAAAATTAAGATTGAAAATTGGGTCGTAAACATTTGAAGTTTGAGACACACTGTTGTAAAATGAAAAAAAGCTGGCTAGATACATAAACTTTTTCTCTAATACGGAAAAATAAATACTTTAAGGCACTCTAACAGTTAATTTTAAATATTCCGAGAAGTAAATAATTTTCGAACATCCTTTCATTGTTTTTGCTTTTATTTAAAATTTGAATTATAAAAATTATATGTATAAAAGAGTTGTTTTTTAATCTAATAACTTATTTATATGAAAACTAAAATATGAAGAAATTCACTAAACTTTGAATTCATTGTCGTAATGTTTTTGACTTCGATAAAACAGTGTCTTAAATAGAGAATGTTACTACAACACCCAATTCTACACTAAGCCATGCGATAGTTGCATCTTCTGTTTCCCAGACATAAGAAAGCTTACAAATGTTGAATATGTATATAGATACGTATTATATAAGTAAATGGATATACACCACACAGTCGAACCGTTATATAACGAGCTTCTATATTGGGAATTTTTCTATATCGCGAACTTTCTCCTGGAGCCTTGAACATTTCACGATTTTCTTCGTAAAATAACCTCTCTACAGCGAAGTGCATTTTCTATATAACGAACTTTTTCTTTTGTGATTCAATATTTGTTCTCCCTTTTTTAAAAGTATTTCTGAAAAAAATTCAAGTTATTCTCCCTTTAACACATTTTATGGTGGTCATAAATCTTGAACTGGTTTTATTAGATCCTAACTCGCCGAGAGCAATAGAGTTCTGGACGTTTCATCCAAGAAGTGCAACCTTCAATCTCCATTGCTCAGTTCACTAGAAACATCTTCGATATCCTCTTTCACCCTCAGTGGAGTGGTCCCGTGTCCCCGTGTTCTAATTATTAAAAAAATATATGTTTAATATTACTTGTATGCTTTAAATTATAAAATGTCTTTAAAATTCATTAATTTTAGTATAAAATTATTTTCTTAATATTAAAAATACACTGAATTTTTTTGGCATTCTCTTTTCTTGTTTTCCTTGTAGTTTCTCTTTCTTTTTAGATGTGTAAAATATATAAAATAAACATATATTAATTTTTAAAAAAGGTGTGAATAATTACTTTTTTTAAATATGCAGTGTTTATGAATTTAAAATTTGTTTTATGTGGTTTATAAAGTATATTAAAAGATGAACCTCTATAAAACGAATTTTCCATATAACGAACTTTTTTCCGGGATTTAGCGACTTCGTTTTATAGAGTTCCGACTGTATTTTTATAGATGATTGGGTTTTTTTATTTGTGTCTTCGTATGTATCTAGCTGGATAAAATTTATATATAAAGCTGAAAAACAAGTATAATAGGCACTCTTACAGATTGTGTTTTAAATCTTATCAAGAATAAAAAAAATGTCCCCCAAATTTCCTTTTATTGTTTTTGTTTGAATTTTTAAGTGTAAACATGTTGTAAAAATTATAATTTAAAAGCTTTCAAGTTTATTTTTTTAAATGAAACATAAGTAAATTACCCTACGAATTCACTGTCGTAATGATTTTGTTTTTTCACAAAGTAGAGTGTCCTACTACTACGTATTAGTGAAGATGACGTAACTTCCTTTCAGAACTTCCACACCACGCCACGTGAAGATAGGTGAATCTTCTTTTCTTACAGACACTAGAAACTGATCTTTACGTGTTGAATATTTAAATACTCGTATATACAGAAGGTCATTCGCACTTTTATGGAAACGATATTGTAATTTATTTTCTCGTTTGCCTTTTGAGATAAAAAGTTTGGAAACTTCAGAATATAGTCGTCTGATAATGTTTTGTTTAGAATGTAAAGTAAAAGATTTTTTTTTTTTTTGAAAATGGCTCCTAAAATACATGGTTGAAAGATTACGTAACTACGCTTTCTGTGAAGAAATATTCGTATCAACAAATTATAAAGTGGTGTAAAAACCTCGGTTATTGCACTTCAAAGGAAGGTATTTATTATAATTAAACTTGAAAAAGGGGAAAAAAACGTCTAAATGAAAATAAAAATGAAAACATGACCACGAAACTTCTTCCTAAGAATATTCGAACGCAGACGACTATCAAGAAAAAAGGGAAGTTTCTGACACTAAAATAAAATCCACCGACTCAAAGATTAATTGCATCGAAACTAAGAATGTCTACCGATACTGTAAATAAAATCATTCATAAAGATTTAAAGTTAAAAAATATTTTTAAACCTTAAGGTTATCTGCTTTTGCCGAAAAGCTAAAAGCGCAAAAACAAATTGTAGAAAATTATATGGTAAAACACCTATTCTTTTGGGAAAAGGAAATTTGCGGCAACACTCAAAGATGCCCGGGTACATTTGAGAAGATTCGATCTGAGTACCTTCCGTTCCGAACGTACGAATGAAGCAAGTACGCTAACCATCACGCCAAAACGATCGGCCCCGCGTGATGTTGGTACAAGTTCATATAGATCTTACACCGCCACAAGTGACTGAAATAAAAGATCATTTTCCCTTTGTTCAACGGACGGGGAAGATCTAACGAAATGGCTTCGCTTCGATGAGCAGAAAAGTTCCCGAAGGGATTCATGATTGTTGCGGAATTTTTGTACAATAGCAAATTAAAAATTAAAAATTCTCAAGTAAAGCCAAAATTAATTCACTCTACTATCAACTGAATATTTTAGAGCTAATTTTTGAAGAAGAAATTCCAGCCTTATATGGATAAGATTTTGATAAAGCTAAGATTCAATTGGTTAAAGCAGCGGTCGCCAAACTTTTTGACCTCACGGACCAGTAAATTTATAATTCAAATCCCGTGGACCACTAATAGGAATTTTTAAGTGTTAAATATATTTATAAAAAAAAATTATGATCTAAGAACACAATCAATGCATCTTAAAACATAACGTGATGAGTGAGTATATTCCACATTTTTCTGGCGACCAGCGAAATTTTCTCGCCGACCACTAGTGATCCACGGACTACCCCTTTGGCGACCTCTGGGTTAAAACCTATGGTCACAAATCTGCCTCTTATTTAGAAAAAAAGGAATCAGAAACAGGAATAAAGCGTATCCCATTCAATGAAATACCTGTTGAATCACCTTCTCCAATGCACTTTTGTGCTTTCGGTTTGTTAAAACGAGCCTTAGGAAAACGGCATTCAAGAACATTGAATGGACTTCAGAAAACGGTTCAAGAGGAATGAAGCAAAACTGTCAGAACAATACTAAGAAAAATTTGCTTTCATGGAAAATTCGAGCCAGAGCTAATGACAAAAATCATGTCTATCAAATAGAAGCAAATCACCACACCAAAAATACGGCATTTATAGATAAAAATTAAGTATCAAAATCGTCTCCATAAAGTGCCAACAATCTTCTGTAATATGTAAGAGGCTCCAATTTTATTAACATTTGTTTTTGTTCTTAAAATTGAATATGTATAAAACTGGATCTCAAATTTATTGAAGGAATAATTTTTTCTTTCTTCGTTTTTATTGGAGGTCTACTCAACAAAACAGACATGTTTGCCAAATTCCAAATTTGTAGGGTCAAAAACGTGGCATTTTATCTTTTACGGTCCCACACCTCTCCTTGGGGAGGGACTTCCGCAAAACACGTTCTTAGCATATATCGACTCAACAAAAGAAATATTCCGGCCAAATTTCTAGTATGCGGGTCTAATAGTTCCGAAGATCTCGCGATGAGTGGATGAATAAGTGAGTGAGTTGCCTTTTCCTATATGCATACATAAATTGCAGTCTTTTTTTTGAGGCTATAGTTTGCTAGAAAATATTTTTAAAATTATTTCTAATGAGTGGGGAAAAAAAGTATATTCTATATAATTTTAGATTTTAGAGCATCCGAAAAGGAGAGTTTGCCTGCCATACAATAAAAGAAAAGGAAATAATTATACAATCATTTCTGAATTATTTTATTTATTTTCTATTATTAATTTTTAAATACTTACTTGAAAAATACTACACTAAATTTTGTATTTTACTGTACAGTTTTAGTACATCTTTTGTGACTGTGCGCATTTAAATAACTTTTCATGGGTCACAAGTCACAAATAGGGAGATAAAATTGCTTGTTTAATATTTTTAAGAACCTGCAGTTTTTTTTAAATTTAAAGCAATATAATAAAGAAACTCAAACAACAAATTAAAAGAATTTCATTTAATGAAAAAATTACTTATGAAATTGTACAGCATTGTATTAGCTTGCATTTCTACAGTTGAAAGCTTCTTTTTGTGAATTTAATTCGAAGCCATCAAGAGATCACAGGATATTCATATTGGCGCACATAGTCCATAAATGACATTATTTTACGTTTTGATTTATCAACAACGCGTACAATCATACCATCTGTTATGTCGTTGACAAATATTACAGTATGGGGATTCTCCGTTTCGTAGTCGAACAGAGAGAGCAACATTCCCTTCTAATCTTGTACTTTACAGACATAAGGTTCAAAAAATTGTGATTTCTTGCATATTATTATTTCCATGTCCTTCTTGTAAGACACAGCAACATATAATAAACTGGATCCATCCATTATCTACCTTTAAAAAAAGAAACCATATTAATTTATTGAAATAGTAATTTAAGGAAAGTTACTTTAAAATATTTTATAACTTGAACTTACACAAACATTTATTCTAATTACCGTAACATCCGGCGTATAACGCGCCCTTATGCTTTCAAGCTACATTTTTAAATTTTTATGTACAGTAGAATCTGTTTTTGTACGGTCCTTTTTTATGCGATTTTATTTTTGTGCGACCACATAAAAAAAATTTCTGCAGTATTTCGACGAATTTACTTGTTATATATAAGAATTAATGAAATTTTCGAATATTTTTTTGTGCGATGATTTTTATGTGGTTCCTATCAACCGCACAAAAGCAGGTTCAGCTGTATAGTCGCTGTATAACGTGCCCCTCCCTCTTTTGAAAGAAGAAAACCTGAAATGTACGTATGCAATGCTCTTATTTTTTAAGTCATTTATTAGGGGTATTATCTCCGGCTTTTGAAAAAATAGTATACTTCTAGAACTACAGTTCTTTATGTTCGTAAGAGGTATGTCATTCCTTTTTAAATTAAATAGCTTCCGATCTATGAAAAAGTCTAATTTTTTTTAATGCTCATCTCTTTTTTTTTAAAAAAAAAAATTGAAGTTATCATTTTTATACCCGGTGTATAACGCCTACTCGTACAATCTCATTTTTTGTGTTAAAATTGCGCGTTATACGCCAGATTTTACGCTGAAGCTTTAAGAAAATGTCAAAATAATTATTTAAAAAGTTGTTGTGTAAAAAGTCATCTTTTAAATTATTCTAATGGAGCAAAAATATTAGGTCCCTTTTATAAAATGAATTTTCATTCTAAATAGAGATGTGCATGCAATAATGGGAATGAATGATTGACGTCAGTTTGATGCAATCGTGATCATAAGTAATAATTCGATTAATCAAATAAATAATAATTAACAAATTTTTGATATCATTAAAAAGTAGTCAAGGTCGTTAGCTTCTCCACCCGCAATGTTCAGGAAAGTTGGGGGCTCGAATCCTGTTTCCACTAAAGATTTGTCGAACGGAGTAAAAAAGGACTGAGCGAGGCATCAAATCATGAGCTGTTGCCCTCTGTTTAGAGTGTTTAAAATTACGAGATTTATAATCAATGTACTTCATACTGTTCTAGTACGACATTAATAAAAACAATGCAAAATATTTACTAATGTTTATCAAATGTCATATAAAGCAGGAACATTTACTCCAAACTGTTCGTTTGCTTTAGTTTCTTTTACTTTTGCTTTAGTTTCTGCATGCTTTTAAACAATGCCAATGCTTTTCAATCAGAGGTCGGCAAACTTTCAGATAGAAGAGCCAAGTTGCAAGTGAAACAAGATAACTAAGATATCAAATTATACAAAGAGCTACATACGCGTGAGCAGGATTAGAAGGATAGCTTCTGGTAGCATTCGCGATCAAGACTCTCGTGCTCCAATTAATATTTTTTTTATAATATTTAAATGAAACTCTTTGCACAAAGTAACATCTTCCATTCCTTTCAAAACCAATAGCTCTCGAGGATATTTTTATTTCTGTGGCTCAATGCAAAAACAACCATTGTCAAAATATCATCATATTGAGAATTAAATTTTCAAGCGTCATGAAAAAGATTCCTACCAATAATACCGTAAGAACTTTATTCTGAAATTTAATAATTAAAATTGACTTCGATTGTTCCTGTATATAAAAGTCATTTCAATTAACTTTTTATTGACCCTTGAGCATGTAACAAAATACGAATTGTATTTTTGTCATTTTTGTTGAAGGCTTATGTGTATCTGTTACTCACATTCAAAAGTGCTTCCTAACTCATGTATGAAAATAAGTAAATGTTGTTGGAAATCAATTAAAGCAGTGTCTTCTCATGGCGGCATTTTTACCAATAAATCAGACTTTTACTGCTTTAGAACTAATTTTAATCCTTTCATTAATTTTCAATGCACTTTGTCAGTGGAATTATTCAATCATTATTTTCATGTCTTGTAGGCCCAGTGGTCGAGTGGTAGCTTATCGCGCTTCCCCACCACTGGTTCGGTTTTTGTTCCCGGCTGGACAAGGTCGACTCAGCCTTTCATCCCTACTACAGTGGGTCGATAAATGAGTACCAAAAGCTTGCTTGGGGGCATAAACACTGGGGTCTCGCTTCAGACTAACCACCTGATAGGGACATCTGCTCACGCACCTCAGCGCCCAATGGCCACGTATATTGGGATGGGCACAGTAGGCCCTGGCCCTCGTGGGCTGTTGCGCCACTGAGTTTGAGTTTTATTTTAATCTCATATTTAATTTGAAATTAAGAATAATCGAATTTTGTGTGTAAATTTGTGAATTACGTTAAGCTAGAGGTGGGCAATCGGCAGAGGCCGAGAATCACATGCAGAGGCGGATTAAGCTAGTTGGAGGCCCTTGGCGGTGAAAGGTATGAGGCCATGGGCTCAAGAATCAAAAAACTAAAATATTAAAAAGATTTGCTGACCTTAAATTCTCAAATTCAAAAATGTATAGCTAATAATAAATCTCAACGGCTCAAGAAAAATTTTAACTGTACTTTAAAAAATTAAAAACCTTATTAAAGAGCTTACAATTTTATTAAATAACTTTCAATCTTGATTTTTCTTTGGCAAATTCATCAATTATTTTTTATGTATCTACACTGATGAGGGGCATTTATATTGCAACATCAAGAAGAAAAGATCTGACGAACGTTAAAATTCCATGAAAAGAAGAAAAGTTGGGATATGCAGATGATTGGTTTTTTGGTGGATTTAGACGAGGCAGGAGAAAGAAACGGCATCTGAAGCACTGCATAAAAGGAAGGTTTTCTCATTCCAAAAGCGTTTTGTAAGGTCTGAGTTTACTCCGTAAAATCGCCCTTCGCTCTGGTCAACCACTTCAATGCGAATTTAGAATCTCAATGGGTTGCTTAGGGTCATAATGAACAGCACGCTGGATCTCCACGTCACCCCATGACTAACGCCCGAGAGGACAGATACATTGTGAGGTTGGACCTGTAAAACCGTAGAGCCATATCACGAACCATTAGTCTGGAAATGGGCTTGTTTGCAGCACGCCTAGTATCCACTCGTATGGTGCGACGACGTTTGCAGCATGCCCAGTATCCGCTCGTATGGTGCGACGACATTTGCAGCACGCCCAATATCCGCTCGTATGGTGCGACGACGTTTGCAGCAGCGTATACTGTCCGCACGGCGACCATTACTACGGCTTCCCTCGACAATGTAGAATAGCCACAGAACGACAAGTTGGATACAAGAGTGGCACAGCTCAGGTGTCGTCCTCATCACTTAACCATGGTTCAAAATTATGAGGTCCGTCACCAAAAGCCCTCGAATAGCTGAATAGTGCGTCACATTCAATTTGCAACACGGTAAATTTCTAGTGGGGTTTTATGTATTTTTGTTTTCTTTTTAAAAAAAATAGTAAAAATTGATGAAATTAATTGTCAAAACTAAAAGATTCAATATCATCTTTATGAATATCCTTTAATTTCTGTATAGCTTTCTTCATAATTTCGGGTAATATTTCGTCAAAAAATAGAGAAAAGCGTTTTATAACAATTGCATACATCTCAGCTCTTCAGGATAGTTCTGCTCTTGACCTATACGTATCATATAAAATGAATTCACTATGAAATTTTCCCATCTATGAAATTCATGACCGACTTTTTTACTTTCACTGAAAATAATGTTTCTCTTTTGCTGCCTGCGAGCTTGTCCAGCTTCCTCTTCAAACGAGAGCCCTGATAAATCAATCGCTTCTTGTTCCACTTTTCCAAATTCATTTTGAAGTTTTGGATATAATTTTCTAGAGATTTAGTTGACTATACTCTTTTAATAATTCACATTCAACTTATTACAACTATTTGTTAAAATAATAATTTTCAAATTTTTTTTATTTCTTTTCTAAGCCCTCATGAAATTACACCTTATCCTTTTCCAAATTTTCTGTCTGGATTTTGAAATTTCTGATTTAGTACAAAAATATCTTGTTTAAATCTCGTAATCTTTAAGGAAGTCATAATTTAATTTCTAATACTAAATGTGGCTTATATATATATATATATATATATATATATATATATATATATATATATATATATATATATATATATATATATATCTGCAGGATTATTTATAATCAAAATCCTTAAAATATTTCAATCAAGTAAGCTTTCGAAATTGTAAGGTATAAGAGCTCTGTTGAAAACTAAAAATAATCACAGAATCTTTAATTCGATAGTTTCCTTTTAAAGTTTCTTAATATAAGTTAATAAAACATGAGTTGAATACAAATTTTTTTAACATTCTAGTTTATTATTATCATTAAATATTTTTTTTTCTGAAAAATATCAAATATATTTTTTTTTAAAAAAAAATCTTAATACTTTGAAACTCAACAGAACAATAAAACATTTTCAAAATAGCCCAAATCATTTTGACAAACACCACAATAAGAAAAAAGAACAACAATACAACGACAAAAAAGAAATCTAAAAATTTTTGAACTAATTTATATCTTAATTACATTCAAAGTTGCATTTCTCTAAATTAGAAAAACTTAAATGTAGACAAAATAAAAGGAAAACATTACCAAACCGGAAACACGGCGTTTTGTTTTTCCTAAAATCAAGCAGGTAGAAACAAATAGTGAAAAAATGATCATATGAAACAAAATAAATCAAAAAATTATACAAAGCGCTTGTTATCCGGAAATTTAACTTTACAGATGAACTGGCATACCATGCACAAAACAAGTTAATCAATATTAAAATGAATGTCAAAAACTGCCAGAAAAATTCAGACTTCGTAGAAGAACTTAATTACAAAACTTGCTATTAAGACCTAAATTTAACCAGCTCGAAATAGTTTTCTTTGAATTCGACACATCTTTTATAGCATAACTTCATTTGTAAAATTGGATGTATCCGAGAGTAACTAAATTCAACTGTGAACTGAAAACAAACTTGTTTGACTTTAATTGTTTCGTTCGTTCGATACAAAATTTGTGCAAAAAAAAAAAAAAAACGCATGCAAAAATTTTTTACTAATTTCAGCTATACAGATATAAGGAAGAAAGATGTCCAGTGTTGTTTTACGACTCAAATCCGTGGTAATCATCGGAACTGCAATATCTCGATATAAGATTTTTTTTTTTTTTTTTTTTTTTTTTTTTTTTTTTTTGCTTGCTGAACTTATAAATAGAGTCCATTAAGCTCGGGTCCCCTGGCAGCCACCAGGTCCGACAGCCGCTTGATTCGCCTCTGACCACATGTGGCCTGTAAATAGTTTTTTTATGGCCCGCCAAGGCAATTTGAAAACCAAATTCACAGAAAATATTCTTTAAATTTCGTTAACATATATTTGTGAGCAAAGTTTTTTTGTATGAATATGAATAAGAGTAAAAATATAAATGCAAATTATCTGTCATTAACTTGATGGTTGTGATGAGAATTTAAAAGAAGCAATTTCTCTCTTAATTTCAGGGGAAAAAAAAAAAAAAAAATTACAGAAAAGAGTGATAGGGCGCCTTTGTCTCGTTAAGATATCCGACTACGTTCGGAAATATGATTTTTCAAAAGACTATATACAAACGAATATTTTTTTTTTAATATTTAGTGTCTCTTAGATTAGAATACATGTAAAAAAGTGTTTAAAGATTATTATTACAATAAAAAATTATTTATATGCGATATTTGGGCAAACAATGAAAATAGAATTATTTATTTTCAAAATATTCTCCTTGTATGAAAAATGCTTCTATAATAATAATATTTTTCTTTTAGCTAAGACTTCTCCAGAGGACAAATTAGTTTAAAACAAAATAAAAGAAATTAGGAGAACTAAATATTTTAAACATGAAACAAATAAAGCAGAAATAGTTTTAATAATTAATAAGATGCATTAAAACCACTAAGGTATCAAGTAGGAGGGATATACGATGCTTTTCTTGCTGTTTGTAATAATTCGGAGATTGACAACTCTATAAAGGCTTCTGCACTATTAAGTTGTGTTAAGTAATTTAAGCCAGTGATACTCAACCTGCGGCCCGCATGTGTCCCGGTCAGGGCCCATTGCACTAAGAAATTCAGTATTAGAGAACAATGTACTAAAAATTTAGCAAGAGATTCTTTTAACCAAACAATTAAATATATCGATCTTGTAATGTGTTTTTTAATAGTAGAATGTAAGCAAGAGTCTTTTTTGGGGGTCATTGATAAAAGGAAATGGAAATTATCTCATAACTATAAAAAAGTCATAAAAATAAATGTGTGTGAGTGTGTTTGATAGAAAAGTTAATATAGTATTAAAATAAAAGCCAAAAATTAGTTTTACAAATTTTGTCAAAGTTGCTTTGGTCTTATAGTGTGTTTTTTCCACTATCCGCATGTTGCAGCCTGCATGAAGTAACTGTCATGTGTATGCGGCCCGCGGGAAATACCTTTCATGTCTTTTCGGCCCGGTGGGAACAAAGGTTAAGTACTCCTCATTAAGGCTCTAATGCTGCATTGTAATTTGGTACAAAATCTTAAATTGTATCAATCCTAGAAGTGAGCTCTTGCATTACCATCCTAGAAGTAAGCTCATTGATTTACTATCTGCTATGGAGCTCTTGAAAAATCGTAAAGATTTTTTCAAGGATCTTAGATCTGACACAGCCTTTAATGAAATGCTTTGCGATGCTTGAGAATTCGCCGACAAACTTGACATACCGGCTAATTTTGAGCTCACCCAGCCACGCCATAGAATTCGAAGAAGGAATGTTAATTTCGACTATGAGGCCCGAGATGATCCGATAGAAGTTCCTACTTTGAAATATAAGGCAGAGTTTTATTTTTTTACATTAGATAAAGCTATCAATGCACTTGAGTTCAGGTTTGATTTGATCAGTACCCACGGCAACTATTTCCAATTTTCATACAATATTTGTGTGATTTAAAAGATACTCCTCCAAACGTCGAACTTAAGTATTGTAAAGATCTAGAAACAGTGCTAACTGATGGGAATTCCTCAGATATAAACACACTGGATCTTGCAGACGAGATAGTAGTGGTCTTGTGGTTTTGCTAAATAAAGAAGAAAGTCCAATCGAGATTTTAAAAATTCTTATCGAACCTGGATTTTGCTCCAAATCTCCTTATAGTTTTAACGATATTGCTTGTTGTTGTTAACAATGCCACCTGATCGGCAAAGGCCAGATCGAGGCCAACGAAATTCATCATGGCCAAGGGCTAAGTGACACCTGTCGTTAGCCGTAGCTTTGAGCACCATATAGGTGACAGTACGATTTGGCTCGATTCCACCCCAATTTAGAGGGAGAACACTCTGGGGTTGGTCAGAGGCCTCCTACCTCTCTTCCCCTTCCACCAATCTCACGAGAGGACTTGCGGCTCGACGGCTATTTAGAGTACCCCCATGCCGCGCAGGCACTATACATTTACAAACATCCATGTCTTCTCGGGAATCGAACCCAGTCCCTACGGTAACGGCACAGCAGTCAGCATCTCTAACCACTATACCGGATGGGCGACAGGACATTGCTTACTCTCCCAATAAGTGTGGCAAGTGGAGAAAGGAGTTTCTCCAAATTAAAAAGTTTTTACGCTCCACTACTACCGACGATCGACTAAACGGCTTGCCAACAATAGCCATTGAACATGAACTGGCTGAAGAAATTAATGTTAAAAAAATTATTAAAAGTTCTCAGAATTAAAAGTGAGAAAGAAACACTTTTACGTTTAACTCTCAGTTTAAATGTATTTTTAATATTAAATTAAGTTTTAATATTTAGTGGTTCTATAATTTATTTTAGTATTTTTTAATATATGTATTTTATAATTATACACTAGAAATGAATCTTTTCTTTTTTTCTGTGCAACCCTAATTTTGATTTAGTGCCAAAAACATAAATTAATTTTTTTTTTTTTTTTCTTAATCCAATCTTTAACATTATTGATAGCAATGTTTTTGCTCACGTTTATTTTACCATTAAGCGTGAGAAAGGTTTAGGTTATCTCTTTTAATTCTTGTTATAAACGGGGGGATTTTACCTCTTTTCCCGGGAGGCGATACTGCTAGCGCCGACCCTGGGCAACACCTCCTAGGAGGTACTGCCCTGGGCTTACATTTGATTAAGGTATACGAATACGTTGAAATGGTCAATTTTTGCAAAAATCATATTTTGAGTTTTTGATTTTATAGAATAAAGCAATTATTTAGCTCTATAAATCTGTTCTTATTTTGTTCCTAGGTCACTTAGAATTCAAGATATTTAACAATTAGTAAAGCGCGCAAAACCAGAAGTAGGTATTTAAATAGACGGAAGTCAGCATCTTAATGCCCTTAAACTGGTCAAACAAAATTAAAAAAACATTATTTTTTTAAAGTATAATTTTTAAAAAAACTTTTGATAATATTAAAAATAATTATACAATTTGAAAACATTTGACAAAGTAAATCTGGCAATATTGGTTTTGTTTACTTTCAGCTTCATTTGATAAAAATTTTGCGTATTTAGTTGCAAAACAAAGGTTATCAAGTGTTATTTGTGTTTTGTGTTAAAACACAAGTGAATTATCAGCTCACATTACTATTTTATAATTATGGGAAATAACAGAAATAAAAGATATTCCCGTAAAAGTCAGTTCAAAGGAAATAAGTTCTGCAAAAGAGTTTCAGTTTTCAACAACGAAAAGATAAGTATCAATTCAAGTATTCCAACTGCAAGTGAATCAAAGCTAATTAACTCTTTGAAACCTGCAGATGTTCCAGAAGACAATGAAAAAAAATGTAATTTTTAACTTAGGAGTTTTGTACAATATAATATATTTCATTATTATGCTGTCCTGTGTGTTTTGAAAGAAAAGTTAGTGTTGTGCAAGCAAGACTCTGTGTTTGGGTTAGCTTTAAATATGACTTTGAAATGTGAAAACTGTGACTATTCCTCATTCTGCACTTCTGAGAAAGTAAACAAACTGCATAGTATCAATCTTGCATTTGTTTTTGGTATGAGAATCATTGGTAAAGGACATTCTGCGGCCAAAAAACGTTGTAGCTGCTATAAATATGGATGTACAATCTAAAAGAACATTTGTTTTCCTGGAAAAAAGCTTGAATTTGCTGCTAGCAACGTAGCATGCAATACAATGAAGGAAGCTGCATTGGAAATTAGAAGTAACAAAACTGATACTGAAATTTCTCAATGTGGTATGTCGGTGGATGGCACATGGCAACGAAGAGGATATTCCTCCATGAATGGATGTGTGTCTGTTATCTCGATAGATTCTGGAAAAATGTTAGACGTTGAATTCATGTCAAAAGTGTGTAGACTTTGCAATTCCAAAAACAAAGAGTTAAACACCATTCACAATTGTGCAAAACATATCTGGTCACTGGTGCTATGCTACCCCTGGGTGTTTATCGTATTTTTGAACGATCTGTCGAAATGAGAAAATTACAGTATGTAAATTTTTTTGGCAATGGAGACTAAGGGGTATGCCTCTGTAAAAGATATTTATGGTAAGAATACTGTAGCAAAATACGAGTGTATTGGACACATACAAAAGCGTGTCGGAACAAAACTGAGGAAACTGAAATCCAAACAAAAAGATCTAGGAGGTCGAGGAAAACTGACAGATTCCTTTATCGATAAGTTACAGAATTACTATGGCATTGCTATCCGTGACAATGTAAATAATTTACAAGGCATGCAACGTGCAGTCATTGCAACATTTTTCCATTATTGCTCTAATGCAAAACAGCAAATGCATGGCCAATGCCCTGTTGGGTTCACTCCTAGGAGAGCCCCCCCCCCTTGGCGCGAATTACTTTGGTTGGCGATAATTGCGCCATCATGGTAACCTTGCTTTTAAATACAACATATGGCAACCCTAACTTTTTCTAGAATTTTCGTCATTTGTGGGCGCGCATTTCAAATTTCATTTTGTTGTTGGGCACCGGGTTGAAAGTATGGCTGCGCTTGTAAGTGAATACACGTTAGAATTTTTTTACGTTATTGAATGCTAGAGGCAAGAAAGAATTGATTGAATGGTGTATGAAAGAAGGATTAATTGCTTCAAGTTATGAATGTCCTAAATGTAATGAGCAAATGGGATTAAATGAACGAAAAAGAGTGTTGTTTTGGATGGATTTGAATGGAGATGTCGAAAAAAAAAAGGTGTGAATACGCATGATGTTTGCAGAAGTATAAGAAAGAATTCGTGGTTTTCCAATAGTAAGTTAATCGGCAGTAAAACGTTTTCTCCATAATCACACCAGCCACGCAGAAGGCATGTTCGACCATTACCTCGCTGAGTATTTATGGCGGCGCTCTCGCGATCACTCACTCAGCGATGAGACTTTCCAGAATTTTTTAAAAGCAGTTGTTACACTTTCCCCTCCACTTGGGAAGGATCAACAATAAGAAAGTAAGTGCTGTTGTTATATTTTTTATGTTAAATTTCTGTATTGTTTACGGTAAAATCCTAGGAGGACCCACTGCTGTTTTTGGCGCCAAAAATTTTTCGCCAAAAAGCGCCAAATTGAAGGTTTTCAAAAAGGCGTCAATGACGAAAAACTCTTGGGAAGCGCATGCGTCAGAGGGGGGAGAAGGGGGATGAAATGGGCGTTTCACAAAGGTGAAATCGAATAAATATATTAAATTAATCATTATATAAAGAAAAAAATGGAGAAAGCAATGAAATTCATTTTAAAAAAGCATTCTAAAACCAGTGTGTACAGCATGATTTACATTTTTAAAAAAGGACGAAAGGTGTTTACCACACTTATGTGGTAAGCAGAGTTGCACACAGTAAATAACCTGAATATCAATAATGACCAAATATGTCCTTGGAAATTCTTTATTAAGCATTAATAATTCAATAATGCACGTTTATAATTCAGAATTCATAAAAAAGTAACTTCGGAGCATAATGGCAAAAAAATATTTCCGAGCTGACAGTGCATGTTTCCAGTAAAATCCGCTAATAAGATAGCGAGTATCGAAAAGTTTGGAGAGTTTTGAGAGAGAGTGAACCCCAATCATAACTTCTCCTTTTTATATTTATCATATCGGAAGTTACCGCCTCCCCGATACTTCCGATCACGTGATCAAACGTCACGGAAGCACGTGACCAAACGTCAGTCAGGAATGATCGTTAACCGACCATTCAGCGACCAGTATCCAAAAGGGGATGAGACTATTTACCTTTTTTGGTAACAAATGCCCCTCCTCTCATCACCTGAAACATGCAATATCCGCTCAGAGTTCACAAGTTAATTATTTAGAACTATACATGTCGAGAACAAACACTTTCTACATTGAATTTAATACCAAATACCTTGAACAATATATAAATAGATACGAAAATAGATTAAATATATACATTTGAACAGTTTGAAGAACAATTGTTATACCACCATTTTATAACACATATTCCCATATCTATATTCAAAAGTTCATAAATAGATAAGTGAGAACTGTGTGATCTGGATCACTATGCCATCAATATCAAATATTGTACACCCATTCTGTACAAAAAAATATGAATAATGCAATATTTACACATAAGAATTATACATTTATCAATACATTTAATTCCTTCATTCACACTTCTTTACAAACATGCATGCATGGCGCCATGACTTCACACATTCATTTATCCCAAATACTTTCATTACAATAAAAACATGATAATGATTTAACTATATACACTAATGATCATCAAGAAAACTATCATTTTTAAATGATGGTACAAAACAAGCAACATCAATATTTACATGCAAAATTGAAAAAACACTTGAACCATGAACAATTATATTCAAGAAAAAATTCCTGAAGTTAATATCTCAAAAATTCACAAGAGTTAAAAAAAATAAGTTAATACACAAAAACATTTTCAACAAAATTATTTAGTTCGTTTTGTGTTAAGGGCTTCGTAAATATATCTGCCAAATTTGCTTTACTTTTAACATATTTCACCTCAAATAAATCCTTATAGAATAAATCTCTTACGTAATGATATCTCACCTCTATATGTTTTGTGCGGTAATTTTCAATTGGCGATTTGAGGAAATCTATAGCTGCTTGATTATCTGCCAATATAAAACTGGTTTACTCCTATATTTAACTACGTCCCTACTAGCGCATTCATTCATTATATTATCTAACCAAGTTATTTCCTTTATACATTCCACCATGCTCATAAACTCTGCTTCCATAGTCGACAAACTTACTGATTTCTCCTTAAATGTTCGCCATGTAATGGGAGCATTCCCTAAACAAATAAATTGGCCACCCATCGAAACTCTGTCATCTCTATTTGCTGCAAAGTCTGCATCCGAAAACCCACTATATCAATATACCTACAGTTTAACCTTAATTTATAATGTTTAGTTTTGTTAACATACCCAAATAGTTTTAACAAACCATACCAATGGTCAAGACCCGGATCATTTTGAAACTGTGAAAAAATGTTAACTGCGTATGATATGTCGGGCCTCGTTCGACCTGCAAGAAAAGACAAACAGCCAAGAACATTTCTATATGGGATTTCCCTCATTTCTATTTTTTCATCATTTGACTGTGGACATTGGCGTTTACTATATTGAATTCCCTTGGCTATTGGTAAAGAGGAAATTGGGATATTCAAATGTTCGTATTTTTTGTTTATCTCATCAATATATGGTATTTGATGGATTAGCATGCATTCATCCGTTTCCTCGAATTCAACTCCTAACAGCCTTTTAGTCTTACCCATAATTTTTAAATTAAACTTTCCCTTTAATTTAATTAAAACATCGTCAATATCTTTGTCTGTCTGTCCAAAAATAACAATATCGTCTACGTGTATACAAGGAGAACAATAGAATTCCCAAAAAAATAAGTGCAATTACACCAGTTTAGTTTCTGTAAACCAATTTCATTTAAAACATTATTTAATTCAAAATACCAAGCTCTAACGCTCTGATGAAGTCTGTATAAAGCTTGTTTTAGTTTGCATACTAAACCCTCTTTTCCTTTTTCTATATACCCTTGAGGTTGCTTCATATATACCTCCTCATTTAATGGTGCATAGAGATAGGCTCCAGTGACATCACATTGAAAGTGTTTCCACTTCAGCCACACTACCAATAAAGAAAAAAATAATCTTATCACTGAAAAATTAACGACAGGAGAAAAAGTCTCATCGTAGTTTTCACCTTTAATCTGTGAATAACCTTGAGCTACTAGCCTAGCTTTATATCTGATTACTTTTCCATTTTCATCCCGTTTCAAATTATAGACCCACCTACAACCTAATAATTGCTTATCAGGGGGTAATTTCGTTAATTTCCATACATTTCTTAATTTAAGATTATCAAATTCTTCATCCATTGCCCTTCTCCATGATTCCTGTTGAGGGGATTTTTCCATCTGTTTAAAAGTTCTAGGGATTAAAATGTCTAGTCATGCATTATTTTTAACTTTTACACTCTGGACACCTGACACACTGGGTTGTGGATTAACTATTCCTTCGAAGGTATTCTTCCCTTTAAAACTAAAAATATTTTCATCAAATTCTAAATTTCTATCCTTGCAATATTTTTTAATTTCATTGCAGGATCTTAACCTTTGTGATTTTCCCACTTCATAGAAATAAATGTCATTTCTAGAACCATCAGCTCGTGGAACCACTACACGTTTCCATGTAGTTTTTACAGGAACTGTGGAATTTTCGGTTCTACTTAAATTTTCAGCCTCAGTTTCTGAATCTTGTGGTAAGGAGATAGGTATATTATTTACTCTTTCATCTTCATCGGTATCATCATCGCCGTTCTCAAACACTTCGTAATCAGAAAACTTTAAATTTGGGGACGCCAGCACCGCTCCACCATTACTTTGTTGAGGTTTCTGGAAACGAACATTAGAGGTTTCAATAACCTTTGAATCTTCAGGTATCCACACTCTGTATCCTCTAGTTCCTAGAGCGAAGCCAACTAATATACCCTTTTTAGCTTTCGGGTCCAGTTTTCCCCTTAAAGGTCTAGGTGTTCCCACATACAAGGTAGAACCAAAAGGTCTTAGATGTCTAATTGAGGGTTTGATACCTATATAAAGTTCAATTGGAGTAAGAGTTTGACCAGAGTGACATAACCTGTTCCAAACATGTACAAAATATAATACAGCTTCAGGCCAGAAACTCTTATCTAGTCCACTTTCCGATAGCACTGTCCTAGCTCCGTCAATTACCGTTCTGTTAAGACGTTCTGAAGCGCCATTTTGTTGTGGCGTATAAATGTTAGTTTTTTCGTGTTTTTATACCTCTTTCTACAAAAGTCACTTAAAATACTAGCGATGAACTCTCCACCAAAATCCGTTCGAACAGCTTTAACTTTTAAATCCAGCTGTCTTTCAGCCCTTATAATAAATTTGGCTAGAATATCATAAGTGTCCGATTTATGACACATAGGAAAGATAAACATTCTACGAGAATAATCATCAAGTACTGACAAATAATATTTTTCTCCTCTCTTACCAATTACGTTAGCTGGTCCCCAAACATCGCAATGCAGTAAGTTTAAAGGCGCTTTGGATCTTGTGCATTCTATAGATTGAAAAGAAACCCTTTTGTATTTATTTAACCTGCATGGTTCGCACTCAAAATTAAACGGCCTTTTAATCTTCGGTAAACCTCTCACAGCATTTAAACGACTAGTTTTTAGAATATAATCAACATTTGCATGACCAAATCTCTCATGCCAGATCCCTAAGTCATTTGGTTTCCCTTAATTTTAACAGATTTTTTTCAATACTAGATGCATATTTTGGCTCAACGTCTGGATATGCATAATACAATCCCCTGTTCAAGATTAGCCTTAAAATTTGTTTATTTCCTGCATATACTTTAATTTGCCCATTTTCACCAATAAATTTTAACCCATTCAGGTCAAGCATGGGGCCAGACATTAAATTTTTCCTTAATTTACTAGAGAAGAACACATTTTTAAGTAAGCATTCATGATCATTAAACCAAATTTTTACATCACCCTTTCCTTCTATGGGAAATTCGACACCATTTATAGCTAGCACCATATTTTCATTAACATTTACAAAATTAATAAATAAGCCCCTATTGTTTGTAAAATGATTACTAGCAGCTGTATCCACAATCCAAGCGTCTTTGCTAACATTACAGCTCAAATTAGCCTCAGCAAGAAAAAAAGACAATTTACTCTTACCCTGATTTTGATGTACTACAGAATTTGCTGAACCATGGTACCTGCTTAGGTCATTTCGGTCCTTGAATGAATAGTTTCTGTCCCGTCTACCACCTCGAAAGGAGTTATAATTGAATTCATCACTTGTCACAGAAGACCCAATTGGTGAAGACACACTTGGATGTTGACGCAATTCTGGACCTTTTCTATACGTTCTGGATCGTCGATTAGATGTACCAGATGATGCAGCAGTACCATTTGCGACATTCCCTCCTAAAATATCCAAATTTGCCACAATAGTGGCACTTTATTTTCGACTTCTGCACACTAAACATTTCATGTTGATTCCTTTGTAGATTCAAACCATCTCGGAAATCGATTCTGGTTTCTTCGGCAATCACCTCCAACAAAACATCTTTATATTTAAAGGTTTCATCAGTCCACCGGAGAATATTTTGTACTATAGAATCAAATTTTGATGGCAGACATTTTAGTAATTGGTAGCATTGGTACGTTTCCTCCATGGGTTTACCCATTTCCTCTAATTGGTCGCATATTCTTTTAATCGTGAAGAGAATATGTTCAATTTTTCATTAGGCTGGATTCTGCACTGAAAAATTCCCAAAAAGCTTCAGATGATAGGATCTGTTGTCGGGTCGGAAGTTATCCCTCAACAATTTCCAGGCTTCTACAGGATCTGTTACGTTTTCAATAATACTGCGATACTCAGTGCTGATATTCAGATACAGAATAGATAAAGCTAACCTTTGTCTTATATTAAAATCCTTTAATTCTCGCCTATTTTCTTCTTTACCATCGGGAGCAGTTTCTTTGCCAGCTACAATTTCAAAACAGTTCTTTTCATGCAACAAAAACCGAACATCCGTTGACCATGTAGCGTAGTTGGAACTCTCTAACGGTTTTATCTGATAACTCGAAACAGCCATTTCAAAAAGTGACAGTGACCAAAAAAAATTATTCTAAGCGGCGAAATCTGCAGCCCCTCCAGCTCAGCAAAAGTCCGCAATTCACTACGGCAAAAATCTTCAGGTTATAGCATGTCGGCCCATAACCACTTGTTTACCACACTTATGTGGTAAGCAGAGTTGCACACAGTAAATAACCTGAATATCAATAATGACCAAATATGTCCTTGGAAATTCTTTATTAAGCATTAATAATTCAATAATGCACGTTTATAATTCAGAATTCATAAAAAGTAACTTCGGAGCATAATGGCAAAAATATTTCCGAGCCGACAGTGCATGTTTCCAGTAAAATCCGCTAATAAGATAGCGAGTATCGAAAAGTTTGGAGAGTTTTGAGAGAGGGTGAACCCCAATCATAACTTCTCCTTTTTATATTTATCATATCGGAAGTTACCGCCTCCCCGATACTTCCGATCACGTGATCAAACGTCACGGAAGCACGTGACCAAACGTCAGTCAGGAATGATCGTTAACCGACCATTCAGCGACCAGTATCCAAAAGGGGATGAGACTATTTACATTTTTTGGTAACAAAAGGGGCATTTCGCAAAGATAAAATCGAAGAAATACATGAAATCAATCATTTTAAAAAATGTTAAAAAGCACTTACCTTACGCTTGCATTTCGTCATGATCTGTTGGTGCATACACCCTTGCGATGGATGCAAGGAATTTATGAAAATTCTCATCCACCAACTTGTGACCGTTAGATTGCCGCCACATGTATTCCGCAAGGTAAGAATCAAATTGACCCTTTACCCTTCTTATTAACTTTCAAGTCATTCACCACGAACGCATTCATGCTCTTGCCAAACCAATATCTCGTCAAACGCAAGATAATAGTTTTAGCAAGTTTGCTTTCGCTAAACCAAGTGCCCTTTCTCACACCCGAACGATGTCGAGGCGATTATCTTTCGATTGGTTGCGGCAACGCCATTCGTAGCCGTCAACCGTTCCCTTCGCACTTGCAAACGCATATTTTTTTTTACACCTCAGACATTCATAATGAGAAAGCAATTAAATTAGCTTTCATATACCATTCTAACGTCTCTTTCTTCCCCTTTGTGCCCAGGAGCACAAAGAAACCTGTCGTAGCCTCACTTTCAAGTAATTTTCTTTCACACGCCATTCTTAACAACAACCGGTGGAGAGCAAACCCTTCTCCAGCGAAGTCAAATGTCAAAATGACGTTTTTTCGGAAAAGGCGAAAAACGTTGCACTTTTTTAGGGTTGCCATTTTTTCGGTGATTTGAAAATCCAAATTTTTTTGATGAAATGGAAGGAATTATTTTTGATGAAATGGAAATTACCATATTGTAACCTTTATCGCTCAAAATTTGGCGACCAAAAGTGGGTCCTCCTAGGATTCAACCTTCGTTATCTGTTTTAGATGTATGAAATAAATAATATTTTACAATTTCATGTGTCTTTATTTTAACCTTTAAGGGTTATACTATTGGCTTCAGTGCAGAAAATCAAATTTGGGTAATCATACTGCCCAAGCAAAAGCAGTGTTGGTAGTAATTACATATTAAACTGGAAAAGGCATCAGATAATGAGCAAAACAGACAAATGACTTAAATACCTGTTGAGGAAGCAGGTAGTCATAAGATCAATTATTTTTGGAACTTATGTACTATCCTAACAATCGCCAATGTTCAAAATAACTTGCCAAGTTGGCAGCTCCGATTTCACATGTCATATATATGTCGAATTGTGAGTCATGTGCTTCGTTTCATATGTCGCCAATAGGTTGCGGTTATATCTTAAGTGCCTTATTTTTTCAAATTATGCTTTTGCATTGATAAAGTTAGTTCAGTTCTTTTTTTTATGTCACATAATGTTAGTAATGTTCTTCATTTTTGAATTTATTTTTATGCTTGGGATATATATACTTTGGATAATTTTTTTATTTAGTACTTACGTATTATTGCACAATCAGCAACGTTCAAGACAACTCTCGCCACTTTGGCAATCCCAACTTTGGGAAGTCGTTAAATAAAGAGCACTTTTTCCAGAAGAGGAGAGGGGAAGGAAACAGGGGGATGACAGTCTGCAGGGTTACAGAGCTTAGCAAATTTCTCGCCAATATCAGCGCTTGCTTTGAATGCGATGCCAATCATTCATTTTCGCATTAGACGTGGACCTGTTCACACGGTGAAAGCAGTATTCTTATCGAAAGCATAAAAAA
>BMAU01005301.1:0-74661 GCA_019973935.1 Trichonephila clavipes | reverse complement strand
GAATCCAGTGTCTTTTTTTTAATATCTAACCTAGCATGAAAGCTGAAAGTATAAACCTCAGGGAAAACCACATTATTTATGTTTTATTCATTATTTCACGTATGTGTGTAAAATATTTTTCATATTTAAGAAATATTGCTTTAAAAAGTGTTATGTAAAAAAATGTATTACAAAGTTATATTATTGCAAATTATATTATTCCATGTCATCCATCAACGATAAATAGAAAATTGGGGTAAAACATACCACAAAACCAATGAACCAATGTAGATTTGACAATTTCATAAAACTATTAATTCATATAATTTTGGAAATAAAATAATATTATTAAATAAAGTGATATTCTTAAGTACCATCAAACCAACTGAAGAATACTTGTCACATCCATATTGCTTTCCAATGAATACTAAAAAACTATTTTATGCACCATGTCGTCCATCAACACTACACTAAAACTTGGGATAAAACACACTAAAAACTATTTTATGCACTCGATAGCTCAAAGTAAAACCTCACGGAAAACAACATTTTTCGTAAAAACTCTATTTGAATGATTTAATTTCCCTTGTTTCTTTGTGTAGTTAAACAAAACGCGAACGTAGCGCATCGACGTTGCTCTTGAAAAGGCAACGTACAACATCCCATGAGAAAATACCGGCTGAGGCAAATATATTCCCACTTTTTGAAGAGTCAGTCCTTGAGACTTATTTATTGTCATAGCAAAACCATGTCGAACTGGAAACTGCCGCCTTTGAAGTTGAAAAGGTAGATTGCTGTCAGAAGGACGAAGTGTAATTCTTGGAATAAAGGCATGTGAGCCTTTTGTATGTCCAGTCAAAATTTCAGCATCTATTACATTGGGCATGAGTTTCCGAATAATCAAACGTGTTCCATTACATAGTCCAGCGGATGGATTCAAATTCCTGAGCAACATAATGACAGCTCCTACTTTCAAGTTAGTTCAAGTGACATTCTGGCTTCACAAAGCTTTAGAAAGCAGCATTTTTTATCATACTTCCTATTTTTAATCGAGTTGATTCACTTTTTCTGGTATAAAATGTGTTTCGCGTATTTTCTTCTATATCGTAATGTTAAATGATCTATGCCTTCACGTATTAAAAAGAAAAAAAATATTCATGGAATATTTTAAAATTTTTAAAAACACTATAATGTTACCATATGTATGGGTTAGAGTATTGCAAATTTCCATGGAAATTGAGGCATTTTTCCGTAAATGTGCTTCATGTTTGTTTCAAGCTCTCGTACTTTTGCCGAAGACAGCCTTAACTGTAAAAGGGTGTTTTTCAGTTTTTTAAAACTATAATTTATTTATTTCATGTTACTTTATAAACTTAAACTATATTCATTTTATATTTTTATATAAAATTTATAAGATATTCAATTTAATATTACTTTTTAGAAGGATATTTGACGTAATTTTTTTAACGAAGCGAATTCTCAAGGTTTGATAAAAAATGCTTAAATGGTGCAGCTTTTAAAATTGACAAAAATGTTGATTGATTTATGCTGATCTTCCAGAATTTTCGCTATTTTTCATTAAAGGAAAATATAAATAATAACCCGCATAATAAGTGCTTTCAAACATAACCATTATTCGTATAACAAACGATATATTTTAGGGAACCGATCTGCTGATAAATATGTATAAAAATCTAGAAATCCAATTTCATAAATTTTTGGTTCAAAAAAGAATCACATTAGAATTTAATTATATTTATTCGTAAGATTTCATCAACCTTTTCAATATAGATACATGAAGGTGAAAAAAATGGGAAATTGCAACTCTCTCACAGCTTTAAAAAAATCAGAAAGTTTTCAATCTATAACTTAATTTAGTGAGCATATTCATTAAATTTTAATGAATGGGATTTAACCAATACATTTTGACAGCTTTTAAAGTGAAACAAGTTTTATTCTATTTTTTAACCCAATAAAAAATTTTAATTTTATCAAATAAAGTTGTACTAACATTTTTTTTCGTTGAAGCTTAAAATTAAGTTAAGATTACTTGTAATATCAACTCAAAAAGCCAGGTAGGTCCTTTATCCATTGTCCCACTTTTAAGTTAGCATATTCATAATATTTTCGTTTCCAAGAAAATTATAATTTTGTCTGTAAGAATGACTTTAACACTGTATGATTTGAAAGCCATTGAACTTTTAAATCATATGGTAAATCGTTTTATTCATCTTCTATATCTTCCTAACTTTAAAAAATTGACGATTATGAAGTCTTTTGTTCTCGATTATAATTTATAATTTTAGTGACTATTTTCAAAACATGTCCCATATTTAAAACTTGTAGGTGAATAAAACAATGAAAATGTTCAAAATTATTATTACCATGTTGTTTACATGTTTCTTTTAATCTTATTACAACTCCTTTAATAATACCGTTCATGTAAGGTGCACAATCATACTTGACAAACAAACCTTTTCAACGGAGGTTCCCTTTTTCTTCAAAACATCCACAAGTACATTCAACATACCAGTGGTTGTATTATGAATATAAATGATTTTTTCAAAAGTTCTTTACTTATTTTTACATTAACACATCGCCTCCATAAAAACACGACTAGCTGATCGAAAATTCTGAATATCTGTACTTTCATTAATATTGCTTTAAATTTAGCTTGAAATTTTGCCAACTATACTAGCTACAATATTTCGACTTCAACTTACACATTTAATGTAATTAATGTTTACACATTTAATTAATTTTACATTTGGGCATGGCATAATACTTCCCCTATTTAAAATTAATATTCACCAACAAATTCTCTTTCAGTAAATGACTTCTAATGCTTGAATGATTTAAAGTAATAATACATAACTTTTACAGCAGCTGTGTACAGTCTTCAACAAATTTAATACGTATCCCAGCTCGTGGCGAGGCTTTTGCAGCAGTACACAGTGGCCACACTTCATTTGGACAGACATTTTTCGAGGTAAATGCTTTATCTCTGTGATTCATGACTGCATATTTTTTTTATATGTGACTTGTGTATTATTTTACATTTGAAATTTTTCCATATTGTTATGTTGCTAAGTTGTTTCTGACATTGTAGTACGTTTCTGTGGCAAATTCCATGCCAACACAATAAATAGTTCTTCAGTTTCATACATATTTTATGCTTGTGTCCTTTATATATTTTGGACATGAGATTACTTTTTTATATTATACAAATATTTAATGGCATCTATTCTAAACATAAAATGAAACATTTTTTCTCAAAGAGGGGTACTGATGCATAAGCGACATCTAAATGAAATATTGAAGTGCAGCAATTTTTCGGAATTGACTATGCTTGTTTGTATACGCACACACATATAAGGAGCTATAAATTTTAAAAAATACCTATATTAGGTTATTCATAAAACTCTCAAAGGTTTCGAAGCTCCGCAGTAAAAAAGACTAAAACGAAAACATCAAAAAATAATATTTAAAAGAATGCAGAATCAATTCATACTTTATTTACCAAATTTATTTTTATTCTTGTTGGAAACACGGCATACATCAATGTGATTGTATGTGTGTGTGTCCGCTTTATTCCACACTCTACTCAACATGTTGCGGTCGCGATAGCCTAGTGGACAAGGTTACGGTGTCGTGATTGTCGAGGCTGAAACGTCCTCCCGTTTGTGAGGAAAGGGAAGGGAAAGCAAGCTCAAGTGTCATCTTTGTCGCTTGACCAGGGTTTAAAGTTAAGAGGTCCATCACCAAAAGCCTTCGTGTTGCTGAACAGAACGAAGTCAGTATTTTCTCACTCACTGAATACTCAACTTTTGTACTATTGACGTTATTGTTATCCGAAAACTTTATCTTTTAAGTCTGACCTTTTACCACGTCATGTTACAGAAAACTACATGGAAAATAACACGTGTTTCCCATAACGTTGACAATACTATTAGACCAGTCATATTAGGATTTCTCTACGGAATGAGAGATGACAAACTGAATATTCGTATAGATTTTTATTTGGCATTCTAAATGTTGTCTCAGAAGTGTCATAAAATCTTGTGTCCACAACTTAAGATATTTAACGTCAAAGGTCAAAAAATCGGTTTTTTTTTTAAATATTGCGTTTCCTATGGCTTAATGTTATTTACATTTATTATAAATATTGTAAAGAATAAAATTTTCTATAACTTTTGTTTGAAACATTTTTTATACATCAAACCATTTTTAAGATAGTGGGCGTTGAATGCGCAGCGCTTTGCTATATACAGCATAATGCAAGATCAACCGTTAGTCACATGATATAATACATCGCATAAAGTCTATAAAAGCCTTAAAAATATACATAATTAAAAGCATTTGGCATACTTTATTAATTATTAGATTACATTTAGCAATAGATTTCATTAATAAAGTATATATTTCTTGTATAACTAAATTTTGAACTACACTGTTCGTGTAGTTCAAAAGTTGTTGGCAGATATGCTTAGAGTATTTTTTAAAAATATTCTATTATTATATATGCTAATTACATTCAAACTAGAAAAAGTAAAGTAAGTAATTTTTAATTACATTTTTATTTAGAAATATCGTTTTTATAGTGTTACTACAATTGAAATTCGGATGTGAAGAGGTTTTTACAAAAAATTTAAATAATAAGACAATCATAAATGTTGATTTTTTCTTCCTCTTCTTCATTGTCTTCCAGTCCCTCGAAAATTTCCAATTCTTTCTTATTATTTTCCTCGTCAAGGATCTTTGTCTTAAATCGTGAAGGATTTCGGGATCAAACCAATCTTCATTGAGATCGCTCTCATCATCGTGAATCATCGAAACAAGCTTGCCTATTATACTGGCCACAAGCTGAAGAACATTGCACCCCGATTTCTTACATCCACCTGTTTTGCAGTGGCAATATATTGTTTTGATGTATTCATCTGTAACAGTCGGTAATATTGTCGTAATCGGTTCAAAGAATTCATTCCGTAGAATCCATGTCGTAATCGTTTCCAAGAATTCATTCCGTTGAATCCAATCCCATTCCTGGAGTTCTAAATGATTCCCTAACTAAGTTTGAACTTGATAATGTACACGGGCTGATGTGTTGATGAGCCAATGCACTTGCTAGTGGAATATTTTGATAACTGCACGGCTTTATTGAGCTTTGTTGTCTTGATGAATTGAGTGTTACAAAAAAGACAATGAATACTATTTTCAGATTGTATAATTGTATATCACCAACAAGACTCGTACTCCATTTTCGTGCAATGTTTGTAATAAGACAGTTTTCTTCTTGGAATACTTGAATTATTTGATTCAAATTCAAAGATTCTCTAATATTCTAAAGAAAGTTTTTCCTTTTTTTAAAAATGCAGATTTCGTGTCACAGCCACTAAATGCGTCCGGCAGAATTAAAATGAGCTTTTCTACAATGCGGATATTTATCAAAAAATTTGGAAGAGTATATTTGAGTTTTAATATTCTCTCTTGGCCAACTGTTTTTAAAGAACACTTCTTTTGATATGATTGAGTACGTTCAATAAAAATGACGAGCAAATCAATATCTTCTTACTATGGATAGCAGTCTTATGATGTTCCGATTCTTTAATAGCTGTTTCTACAATAAAAAACGTCTCGCATCATGTCTGGCCGGTTTTTGTCGATATCAACAGATACTAATTTTCTTTAGAGTAGTAGAGACTTTTTAGAGTAGTAACTTCAGAGTAGAGAGGTTGATCAAAAGTAACCAAAACGTTTTCGGCCATGTAGTTTTGCAATATTTGTAATGCAATATAAAGTAGAAAAATTGTGGCTACGTTACCGACAGGATGATCAATAAAGGAAAGAAATATAACTTGAGAAGAAGAAAATTCCTTATTATTTTTAGTTAGATAATCGATAAAGCCATTCCAACCAGACAACACGATGAAATATTCTTTCTCACTTTCCGTATAACCACAAAAAAACAACTCCGTTAAAATTCTTTTCTGTTAATGCTTCATCATCATGTAGATTTTTGACTTGAATTTTGCTGTATCCAGGTTCAACTGGTTTTGCATATGCTAGAAGAGACGTATTCGATATTGCTGCTAACTCTTTTGCACTTGTTTTGGTTGTACATTTTTGTAGTATACGAGCAATATTTTGGAATAACAATCTTAATCATCCAAATAACATGGAGAGCATTATTACCATCAATAATATGGGTATTTATATTGTCATTGTCCCCTGCATATTGTACTAGCGCGCCTGATTTGGATGATAAAATACAAGGCTGTGGATGTTAAGCTGTTGAAATTTCGTACTGTACAGTTTTACCATACGAGGTTGCAAATCCCAAGCTATATAGTACATCTATTAGTCTTTCAGATCCCTATCATATATGAAGAAATACAGAAAGGCTTTGTAGTAGCTGTGATGAAAATGATCCTTCTCGTAATGCGCAGCCATTATTGCATGACTTAATTAGCTATTTTTCCTTTTATGTTTTTTATTATTATTTCCTGTAAGAAATGCAATAGGTTTTTTGCTTTTTCTTGATTAACATTTTACTTAAAGGTGGATAAGATTTGGTTTCAACGACAGATGACCAAATGTCTTCACGAATAATAGCCGCTTAGCTTCTACAATTCGTTAACCGTTCTCTTCTTCGGGATCCCTTTTTATTATCATACCAAGATTTTGATATTATATTAAATTGTGTATCCTAAAAATATGATTGTAAAGATTTATTTTATCATAATTATTACATCTGTCAAAATACTTTTGTTGAAGTCTCGTAATTATAGTTTTATCATCTGATATAAACCCCGTCAGGCCATTTCTGAGCTCTTTCCGTAAATTATGAATCACCGTGATTTTTGATGTAATTAAAAAGTTTCTGCCATAGCTTCTGAGACTTGATTATCTTAGCGAGGCTTATTTTCAGTAGATGGATTAAGAAATATAAGAATTTCGATTAAGAATCGATTTAAAAAATTAGCGTAGTAGAGAGTATGATATTTGGCTTCAGAAGCAATCAAATCATATACTCACAAAGTATACGATCTTGGACTAATTCTCCTATATAATCACTAAGTTCTGTTTTTTTAAACACTGTCTTTAAATTCAAGAGAACTCACTATACTGATCTTGCTCCTGTACTTCTCTCTCTCTCTTTTAGTCTCTGATGCTTCATCAGGACCACAAAATAATAGTTTTTTTAAATCAAACGCTTCACTTCTTTTACGAGGCACACTAGGTATTGATAAATTTTCACTTTTTTCAATGTGTCATTTCGATGTTGAAATCGAATTTTTATTAATGTACATTTTTCGGCACTCGGTATGTACATTCTCGGGAGTTGAAGAATTTAAAAAATCTATGTTACCGTCATTTCGTTCGATACTGGCTGCGCTTTTAAAGTTTTTAAACCAGACACTAAATTAACAGGATCACTTTGTGATAATGATTCATTACATATAAAACACAAATCCGCCATAACTCTAAAAATTTTACGTCAGTCGTTGCCAATATACAATTTAAAACTAATGAATAAACGTGGCTAGTAGAAACTGGTTTGTTGAAAAAGGGAATCGGTTTTTACTATACACACACACTGCTAAACATTTGTCTTTCAGCTAGCTATAAATAGAACGTTCGTATAATAGAAGTCGACGGTCCAAGTATACTTTGTACACAAAGAAACCCATTGGAAGGTTTATACACATTTTAAGGAAATTGTACTTCATTTTTTCTCACTTAAAATGTAATTAGCAAATATTAAAATGTAATTAAAGTCTATAATTTCAGTTAACTATTTTTTAATTACAATGAACAGATGAGGTTATTAAAAATGTACTTGATTAATTAAAACTAATACTAAATGTAATATAATAATTAATAAAAAATGCCAAATATTTTAACTAGTTATATTTTAAAGGTTTATAAACTTTATACGGCGTATTATACCATGTGACTAATGGTTGACTTTGCTTTATGCTGTAGATAGCTAAGCACTGCACGTTCAACGCCCTCTATCTCGAAAATGGTTTGATGTATAAAAAATGCTTTAAACAAAAGTTATAGAAAATTTTATTCACTACAATATTTATATTAAATGTAAATAGCATTAAACCATAGAAAAAAAGATATTTGCAAAAAAAAAATTTTTTTTTACCTTTGACCTTAAATATATTAAGACGTGGACACGATATTTGATGAGACTTTTGAGACAACATTTAGAGTGCCAAAATAAAGGTCAGTACGAGTTTTCAGCTTATTATCTCTCATTCCGTAGTTGACCCTTATTTTTGGCTATTATGACTGGACTATATGTTAAGTAGATGAGGAGAGAACTGGAGTATGGCTTGTTGTATGCCTAAGTTTCACAAATATACAAAATATATAAATAAAACTTAGTTTTGTATTTCTTTCAAATACTTCTTTTAGCTGAATTGGTATTAGTATTTTTATTGTAGCGCTTCGAAACTTTGGAGGGAGTTATGAATAACCCTGTATGTACTTATTTTTGAAACTAGATTTTAATTAAATTAACATTCCTCAAGAGAAGCATATAAGAGGGAATGTACTGTGGTAAATCCGAATATGGGTCCCGAAGAAAATATGGCAACCCCTTTAGAATAGTCTTAAGAATCTGACCTGGCAGATGATCATAAGATGTAGACATATTATGCATATGTGTGACGAGCACCGTAATAAATTAATTTGAAACGAGAGATGTTTCTTTTTCTATAGTAGTGACCCCATATCTTCACGCAAAATTTTAAGCTTGTGAATAGTCTTTTACTGAATCAATGGTGATGAGGAAAATATTGTCATTTAGTTGTATTTAAAAATGACTCACCCTTTGTTCATGGATTCCTGTATTTACTCCTTAGTTTCGATTTCGGGTGTGGCGTGCTTCTTCAGCTGCAAATGTTTGACATAAATTGATCACTTTTCTTGTTTTTATTTTTCTGTGCTTTTAATTTAACTTAATTGTTTTATCTCAATTTCATATTTGATTTTATTTTTCCATCTTTCATGCTAAAATTACTTAATTACATATAATTAATTTCTGATGATATAAAATTCTTATGATGCATGCTAAAAATATCATGCACCGTAGAGGAAAATACTACTAATTTTGATTAACTATAATATTATTGATCATTATAGTAACTTATTATTGAATGTATATCTATTTCTTTACTTTCAGTAATTTTATTTTAAAACCTTGCAAAATGTTGTACAAATACCAGTATATAATAGATCCAATTCCGCTTTGTGGTTCACTATGTCCAAAAGTACATTTGCCTTACCGATCGCAAAACCATAACTGAGTCGTTAACTAAGTACAATTACATAAAACTTCATCCTCCGGACACTGTGTCCCTAGTTGGGGCAATGTTCTCATGTATCCAGATGCCACAGATTCCTACGTGCAAATAAAAAACTAAATCATAAATCGTTCTGGGGCATTGTCCCAGCAGGAGATTTGCCGAACTTGTTTTGAGAGAAGCCTTCTTAGGTTCGCCCGAGCACGCCACGTGATAATCTTCCTAACTACTGCGTAATATGAAATGGTGAGCGGAGTCTTTGAATGTTGATGATAAACTGATGATGGATTTATTTTTGCAGCGTTTGCCGTCTTCGGTTTAAACGATTTTAGCTGCGGTTTCTGACATCATGCTAGACAAAACTACTGACATTGCGGACAGAATTCTTGAAGCCTTGCCATCTCCTATTGAAACATTTGCTATTTCTAATAGAAAATGACTCACATTAGAACCCAAACTGTCTCGTGAAATAGAAAAATTAAATGAAAGATTTGGTCGTCTTTCAATCTCTCGTAGTCGCTCTCCATACCGTTGGAACAAAAATTCCCAAGAAAGTAGGAATCCTAATAAGCGTGATTTTTCCATTTGTTGGTTTCACAGACGATTCGGAAAAATTTGTAAAGCAGAAAATGCGTTCACCCATGCACATGGAAGGGGAATGAAGTCAGCAAAGAATAATAGTGACTTATTCTTTGCTCAAGGAATCACATCATCTGTTCATTCAAGATCTAATAACAAACATTCTTTTCTGGTCGACACGGGCTCTGACGTTTCTATATTTCCTGCTTATGTCTATCAAAAGAGAAAATCTCAACAGGCCCTTTTTACCACAGATTTTAAATTTTAATTTAAGAGGAGATTTCATGTGGACTTTCCCTGATTGCCGATGTAAGAACACCTGTTCTTGGGGAGCAGATTTCCTCCATTCTTTTGAATTGTTTCCAGATCCTCAGAATAATTGCCTTAGAGACACAAAAACAAATTTGAAATCAGTAGAATATTTAAACTATTCTAATATCCATTAAGTAATAATTTCTATTCCTACAGATACGGTATATCATAAACTTTTGAAAGAATTTCCCTCCATAACAAAATTGCTTATTCCACAAATCCACCAAGAAACATAATATTATCCATCACATAACAACAAAAGATCCTCCTGTTGTAGCAAAACCCCGAAGGGTGGCGCCAGATCACCTGAAAATTGCAAAAACAGAATTACAGAATATGATGCATCTGGAGCATATACGATCTTCGAAAAGTAGCTATGCTGCACCACTTCACGTGGTGCCTAACAACTATAATTAAAATTGGAGACCTGTTGTCGATTACAGACCTTTAAATTCTCAAACATTAAAAGATAAACATTTCATTCATTGTATTACTGATTTTACAGCTGAATTACATGGGTCAAAAGTTTTTAGTCGAATCGATCTAATAAAAGCCTTTCATCAAATTCCCGTCCACTAAGATGATATCCACACAACGGCAATTTTCACTCTGTTTCGTTTATTTGAGAGTACATGAATGCCATTCGGAATGTGTAACGCATCCACAATTTTTCAACGTTTTATAAATGAAGTCACTCGTGGCTTAGCTGAAATTAACGCTTTTCTCGATGACATTCTAATTGCGTCTAAAACTTCTTAGGAATATTATCAAAATTAAATACGGTCTATGCATTAATATTTCTAAATGCGTAATTGGTGCATTGACAATACTCTTTTTAGGCTTCAATCTTTCAAAAAACGGAATGAAGTTTCTACCGGATAAAGTTAAAGGTATTCTAAATTTTACTAAACCAAACACATTAACTCAGTTGCATTAATTTTTGGGCATGTTTAGTTTTTTTAGATGTTTTATACCAAAAGCCGCACATATACTTGCTCCCATTGTTCAGTTTTTAGAAGGGCATATAAATCAAGAGAGATTTCATTCTAGTGTTCGCAAATTATCCAAAACATTGAAATGGAATGAAAAGGCTGAACAAGCTTTTCTTGTAGCTAAAAAAGCGATGGCAGAATCTACCCTTTTAAAACACCCTATTTCAGAGGCTGAATTGAGCCTATGGGCGGATGCTTCAGATATTGCTAATGGAGAAACTTTATTATAACTGTCACAGAGGAAATAGGAACCACAATAGTTTTTTTTCTCCTTAAAACTTAACAAAAGTCAGCAAAAGCGGTTGATTTATGATAGGGAACTATTTTCAACTTATTCGGCTATAAGAAAATTCAGATATATGTTAGGAGGCAGAAACTTCCCTATATGTACTGACCAAAAACCTCTAATATATGCTTTTGAACAAAACCCGAGTAAATGTTCTCCTCGGCAATTACGCACTTAGATTTAATTTCCCATTATTCTACCGATATTTGGCATGTGCAATGTTCTAAGAACTCAGTTGTTGATGCTCTTTCTAGATTCGAAATTGATTCTATTACTAATTCTTCAATTATTAATTTTAAATAATTTGCATTTGCACAGAAAAATGATCCAGACATTCAAACATTTCTTAAGAATAATGGATCTTCTCTTAAAGTAAAGCTGAAATCATGCCAAACATTCGATTGCAATTTACTTCGCGATATTTCATCAGGAGCTCCATGTCCTTTCGTCCCTGCATCGTTCGTATATAATCATCTACACTATCTTTCACTTTCAGGAATAGCAGTTTCGACAAAACTCATCTGCTCTCGCTACGTGTGGCCTGTCATGAAATGTTGTGATATCCCCCTTGGGAGAATATCTCTCGGAGTATCAGCGTGAGCTAGAGGCGTAGGATTAACGAGAGAACTAGAAGGAAACATTATCTTACTATATCTTTACTAAGATTTTCAACTTAAACTTCTAACAAATTAAATTATAATAATTAATATTAGAGAATCTACGATGGCAAAATACGCAGCACCCAATATATATAGATAATAACTACTTAACTTAACTCGGACCACTATCAATAACTGAATCGCCTAAATTCAATTCTAATACAACCACTGATTCTAATATTAAATAGTCAATCCTACCTTGTTGAAGTCTGAAGAGAGAATTATACACTAATATCATTAAGGAAATCTTGTATTTACTTGCATGCACTGGTATGCATCTTGGTTCTCTATATCTTTATCAATTATAACTTCTAATCACCGCCACGTAACCTTATCGAAACTTGAACCACGAACTATATCAACATTCCTCTACTTGCCATCAACTACCACAAATTGTCATCTCGCTTACTCTAAGTTCCAATACTTAAAAGCTTGTTAATTTGCATCTTTCATTCACACTTCATTTCTTGGATTTGGTTGGAAAAGAGTTGCCATTAACCCTCTAACTGGACACCTTCCTCCTGAAAAGTTATTCCGAAAGCGTTTAACTCTTATTTTACGATTCCCTTCAAAAATGCAACAGACATCTTTCCTTTCCCCCTTTTAGAACTTGGGAGGTCGAACGGGGACAATTTTACGACCCAGTTCGGTCCTTTTGTAAAGTAAGAACCAAGAGATCAATCGTTTACAGCTAGCTGTTAAGTTGCCTTGGGCAATCTTCTTTGAAAGCGTAGTGGAATTCGTTGTTTCTTTCTCCTATATGTTCAGTCACAGTAAAATTAAAAAATGAAAGGTAAAAAAAAAGAGGAAAAAATGAAATAAATGGTATGTTAGAAGTTGTAAAAATAATTATATTTTCTTCAAAGAAAATTTATTTTTTGTCATGTTTTAAAAATTAATATATATATATATATATATATATGTGTGTATATATATATATATAGATATATATATATATATCTATCTATATATATATATATATATATATATATATATATATATATATATATATATATATATATATATATATATATATATATATATATATATACATATATTTGACATTGCGATTTGAACCAGAAAAAGCATCCTGTATTCATTTTAGAATATGAGAGTAAGAAAACGCGCTCACTTTCCTGTTTTTTAAAAGTAATGAGGTAAAAAGAGCAAAAAAAAAAAAGGCCCTATCTCATTTTTAAACAATAACACAATAAATATTACATACGATGATTATATTTATGAAATAAAACCGATCTTTCTCTATTCAGTTATATTTTTAATTTAAAATAGCATAAAAAGGATTTCATTACTTTTAATTTATTTTAATTAAAATCATATAAAAGATATTTTTATGTTAACTGAATATTTTTCGGAAAAAATTTAAATTTTCCTTCCTAGTGTTCTCTTTTTCGAACTTCTTGTATTAAATAAAAATTCCTTTTCTACATCGGCATTTGTGATGGACATAACACACATTCAGTCAATAATTTTTAATTTTAATGGGGGATATACTTCTTCAAATGCGCATGACAGTACTTCTAACCATTTTCTACTCAAGTTAAATTTCTTATCTTTCTGTTTCTTTTATTACAAGGAAAAATGTCACACATCGATAACTACATTTCACACAATTCAGTCATTACAAATTCTATTGTGAGAAAAAGTTCTCCCTAATTAATCTTGTCTTTCAAAACAGTACACTTAAAACAATTTTGTTCAGTGAAGTTAACAGACAGTTCCACAATGTATTCATACCAAATTTTAAAAACAAATTTAACACTTGAAAATGTATCCTGTATTAAATTTTTCAGTATACACAAATATTTCCTGCTGTAGGGAAGATATAGTATGAGAGATGTGGTGTGCAGTTGTAAAAGAATGTTTTCGTACGTGTAGACTATTTTTGAAAATTTAAATATCACTGAAGCTGATCATATAACTGCAAATGAGCCTTATTTCAATGTAAGCTGGTATCAAAGTAAAACACTTTACAATATTAAACAGCCTATGGGTTTATACTCAACATCAAACTATTCGCAAAATGGCTTACAACTTCTATTCAAATTGTAAAGAAACTGAAATATAAATATATCTTACTGCAGTCAAAAATATTCATAATATGTAGATATTCTATTCCTCCACTTATTTCCGTACATTTTAAAAACTGTAGCTGAATGCAATTTTTATATTTATAAACGAGGCATAAAAGCTCACACAGTCGTAAAAATGCCTTTATCATTTTTAAATACACTATTATAAAACGTATATGGATTGTGATATCAGTCGTAAAATCCTAAAAGCTTTTAGACGAGCTAAAAACATGTAATTTTGGATTGATAAAATGTTTAATATAATACACAAATATACATGTTATTAAGCAAATACATTTGAAAAATCAAACTTCCTTCTGAAATAAACGTAATTGAAAGAAAAATGTTTAATTGCAAATGAGTGGAAATACATGTTTATCTAAAGGGTATCCCCAAAGTGAGGTAATCCTCAAACATAAGACTCAAACTCAGAAGCACAACAATCCATGAGGGCCAGGAACTACTGTGCCCATCATAATACACGTGACCATTGGACGCTGAGGTGCATGAACACATGTCCCGATTTGGTGGTCTGTCTGAAGAGAGACCTTCAGTGTTTAAGACCCCAAGCAAGCTTTGTACTCATTTATCGACCCAATGTAGCGGGGATGAAAGGCAGAGTCGACCTTGCGCAGCCCGTTAATAGAACCCCAGACATGTGGTGTGGAAGCACTATACACTACTACTCGATTCTATTCGGTGAAAAATAAAATTTAATGTTAGAATCTTATATAAATCCTAATGAATGAGGGAGTCCAAATTTTTTTTTTTTTCATGTAAACTGTTTAGACGGAAATGGTTAATTATGAACATTTCACAAGTTTGTAATAGTCTCTGGGGACCTCACTTTGAGAACTAGAATAATTATGAGACATAAAAGAACCAGTAGCCATTATTATAAATAACTTTCTTTATTTGGTTATCTTTCCCAAATAGAATCAAAGACTTATTAACAATAACAATACGAATATTATGAGGTTTTAAAGATAATACTTTTTAAATTAACTCAATTAATTAAAGATCTAATTAATTAATTCATTAAATAACGATCACGCAGAAATTACCACGATAAGAGATCCCAGAATTATATTCAATAATGTTCTTAATGAACATTTAACTTTAATCCGCCTCTTAAAACTTGAGTGAGACTTTAACTTCAAAAATATATTTACCACTCGGAATCTCAATTCTTCACGAGGTTAATTTATCTTCAACTATAATATTTCAATTCAAAATGACTATAACTCTATGTTTCAATGTCTATCTCCTACTGTTCTAACTTTACTATTTCGTTTGACTTAAATACTGAATCTAATCTGCATAATAAGGAATCCTGTACGCTTTTTGGAGTTGATTGGAAATAGGTAGGGAATTAAATTTCCCTAAAAAGGTAGGTTCAGAAGGTTAGTGATAAAGTTCCGTATATATTCGTCACAAGTTGCATAAATTAAATTTAACCGTTATAGTTTACATAAATTTTTAAGGGTACAAAAGGTGTATTTCGGCTGCACGAATTAATTTTAAAAGGAATACGGTTACGAAAAAGTAGTACAAATCTATATAAAGTAGGGTTGGTTACCTTAGATATTGTCAAACACAACAATGTATTGGAAGCCAATTCCACAATTCGTTGTTATAAAAATGTATAGAAAATTACAAAATTTAATCTTGCATTTGTAATTTATATACATATAACTTTTCCTGGGAGCTTTAAAAGCTAGAGCGGCATCCATCAAAACCGCGGTTCTCTCTCTGTTTTTCCAGATCGCCCCTGACTAAGCCAGCTCTGCCATAGTAAGTGAAAATGCCGGATTTTGTTTGTCAAGATCATTTTATAGCAGACTGCATTTTTCATGTATTTTAGATGGTCGTTTTATATATTCTACATCAATATCTCAATGTCTGAATTTAAAATTACATAAAACTCTTGACATTCGCATCAATGATCATTATAATTTTTATTAGTATATGAATGTGTCATCAAACGATTTCATGACTAATATTAACACATTATTTTAACCATTTAATTAATATTAAGTATAACACATAACGTACACAAATTTTCTGAACTTTAAAATAAATATTTCGAAAACTTCTTCAGATATACTCAAAATGTTTTATTCCTACGCTTTAGCTTCTGAGTTTTGCTTCTATGTAAGAATTTATATTGTAATTGTATATTCATTAATTTTTTTAGTATATTTTTTGCTCTTAGCATGCGGCTTTCAACTGAATTGTATGAAATCTTCGAAATATATTAAAAGATACCAAAGAAGCTATATAATAAAAAATTTGAAATTTTTATTATACTCAAACAATTGCTAAAACTTATGGTAAAAAAATTTTAACTGCGCGATGCATTTTTTTTCGAAATTTCAAATGTAATTTCTAACATAAAATTTCTAGCTTTATAAGGTCGAGATTTCAAAACATATCCAGATTTTAATTACTTATTCAGTTAGCCTTTAAAAAAGATAAATGTTGAGGTATTTTGTATAAATAGATATTTTTGAAAAATATATAATTCGAATGTTTTTGAATAGCTCGAATTTAAAATTGATTTTTATGTTTATTTATATGCATAAATGTCTACTGTAAATGTTTCCGTATATTTTGATTACCATTTATTCAAACATTCAAGTTATAAAAAAAATGTGTGAAAATCTTCATTCATGTTGTCTTTGATGTAAACTGAAGTTCAAGCACTTAAAATTCAAATATAATTCAGTGTATTTTAACAATATATAACCAGGCACTGTACTTGAACTTCCCTGAACACTTAGGCTTTGAAATCTAAAAAAAAACTAATAAATCTTAATTAGTTTTTTTTTTCGTTATTATTTTATCAAAGTATAAGAAAATGTTTCAAATGATTTGATGAAGTTTAAATTTATTCATTTTTAGTGGTTGGAAAATTGAAAAGATTCCAAATTTTAAAGAGTTGGTGTTTTATTAATTTTTTCGGTATCTTATAATAAAATAATCATGTTTCAAAAACTGAAAGCTTTGATTAAAATAAGAAAAATGAAGCGAAAGAGAATATACTTAAAAAAAGATAATTTGTCTAACTATATAAAATAGCAGATTGCCCTGACACGCCCCAACTTGTTACAGTTTGAAATTAATATGAAACCAAAAGGGAATTGTAAGATATTTTACTTATGCGTTGGGACTTTTGGAAACTTTTAAAATACAAGCTAGCAAACAAACACTTCTTGGGTTCTAAAGAAATTTCTCCCCGATTGTTTACATTGCCCCAGGGTCAAAACACGGGGTTCCCTGCGAGCCATAAAACTCCTGCTGTGTTGCTTCCTCCATCCCTCATTATCTTTCAAGATGTTAAACCTTAAAAGGGGGAAAGGATTTCAGAAAAGTGCGGCTAATCCGCTTTTGAAAACGTTACTTGAAGGCAGAAAAATCCGTGCAGTCCATTTTCGAAGCATCTTTACACTGACGGAATTTTCCGTGCTATCCGGTTAGAGGGTTAATTCTGGCCCAAAGAACCCAAAGGACATGTAAAAGAAAAGACGCATGAGCTTCCGTCACAATGTCAAATAAAGAAATGAGCCCGGTATTGAGAATCGTCTCATAAGTGAAATATCCGAAGGCACACTAAAGCACCTGTAGGGACATTCTCTCTTCCTGATGCTAGATTCAATCACATTCCCATTATTATTGTAGGTCCCTTGCCACCATCTAAAGGTCATCATTATCTACTTCCGATAATCAACCGATTCTCCAGATGGCCAAAAGCAATCCCTATTCTGGACATGTAAGCGACACGTGGATCTCTCTCGTTTTGGTTTCCCATCTGTTATCACCTCAGATGAAGGAACCCAGATGCGTTCATGAACGTACTCTGAATCTACTCATATACTGGGAACGCAAAAGATCAAAATCACTACATTTCCTCCAATTTCAAATGGAGAACTTTTCCATCGGCATTTAAAATCGGCCTATGAAAATGACAGAAGGTCTGAAATAGTCCCCATTATCAATCTTCTTAAACTAAAATTGCTTACAACACAAACCAACGTCTTCCCAGTGACATGATTGCTGTGTCAGGCAATCTTTTTTTGGTGACAATGCTTCCATCACTAAAATCAATGTGACAATGCTTCATCAACTAAATTCTGTTGCAACATCCGCTCACTGCATTAATCAATTCTACATCCATCCATCACTAAAATCATCATCTCATATCTTTTTAAGAATACATTGTGTGCAACCACTACTACGTCATCCATATACGGAACCACATAAAGTTCTGTCCAGAATAGACAAAGCCATCACCATTTACGTTAATAGTCGAAAAACTACAGCTTCTCTATATCGTGTCAAACCTGGACATTTTCTCTCAGAAACTGTGTGTGAATCACCATCTACAGTGAGCGAAAGCGTAAATGATGGTAAAGTACTTACTAATAAAAACCCAATATGTACCACAAAATCAGTAAGACGTGTGTGTGTGTGCATTTTCCACAAAAAACTAAGCACTTATATGTTACATAATTTTTTTCCTCAATTTAGAAGAACTTTCAGTTAGAAATTTCTTTTGTACTATATTTGTATATATATCATTTATATATATTCTATTTTTGTATATAAATACATATGTCATATTCAAAAATTGTTAATGTATTTCTTCCAGTACGGATTTTATAAAAAAATGATTGAAAGCTAATGTCATTCCTTTGAGTAGTGGCCATCATTCACTGGTGAGATACTCTGTGGTAAACTTGAAAATGAGTCCTGAAGAGAATATGGAAACCCCCTTAGAATAATTTCGAGAATCTGGCATGGCAGACGATCCCAAAATGTGAACACAACAAGCCGATGTGTGACGTGCCCCGCAATGAATTAATATGGAACGAGAAATGTTTCTTTTTCTATAGTATACATAATAATAAGATTCTGACGAAGTAGACATATGGCTGTGCATCACTTTTCTGAAGAGAATGATAGAAATACTTATATATTTTTAATATGATATACAACAAATAAAGTCAAAGAAAATATCTGAATTGAACTCAGTGGTGACATTGCCCATGAGAGCCAAGATCTACTGTGCCCATCTCAGTTTACGCGACCTTAGGCACTGGGGTGCTTGTACAAACGTTTCGGTCAAGTGGTCAGCCTGACGCAAAACTCCCAGTGTTCAGTTCCCAAGCAAGCTTGGTACTCATTTATTGACACACTGAAGGAATGAAAGGCTGAGTTGACCTTGCTTAGCCGGCGATTTGCACCCCGGACTTGTGGTGTGGAAGTGCGATACACTACCACTCTGCTCCTGGAAAGAAAAGAAATGTATATCACTTGTTCACAAACTGCTGATGCATCAGTAATTTCTTAAAGAAATACTGGTGGAATAATTTTGTTATTGTAATAATCGCCGTTTTTCTTTTAGATCTTCATTGGCCAGTGGAATTTGCAAACGGAACTGAGTGAAAAATGAGGTAATATTATTTATAAAAACTTTACAACTAATAATTAGTGTCCAATTTTGTGTATGTGTTTTGTTTTCTCTTTTTAAACAGTAACATTTGTTTACATTAGTGTCTTAATTTCAATGCGCAACAAGTTTCTTATAACATATATTTATCTCCTTTGTATTAAAGAAAAACATATGAATGTGAAAACAACTTTTTTTGACGGGGCTGCGGATTGTTAATTATCGTTGCAGACCTAGTACACACTGTACCGGGGCTGGTTTTCCTTTTAGTGCGGCACCATATATGTGTAATACCAAACGCCCTGAGTAATTTTGGCGTCCACTTTCTTATCAGAGGGCGGCACGAGAGCTCTGAGAATGCGAAATCCATCAATTTTTATCTAGGAAACTGAGCAGTTTTAGCATGTATGGCTGGATTTAATGAAGTTCCGACTGTGTGTGTGTGTGTTAGATACAACATAAAATGAGAACCATTTGGTCCATTCTCACATATACTTTATCTCCAACAATAATTCAGAATAAAGTTAGAAAACATACATTTTGTCTAAAAAGTTAAAACACAAATAAACTGTTGTCAACCAAAATGAAACTATATAAATGGAAATACTAAGCTAATTGGGTGGCTAAATGAAATCGGTGGCGATACTTGACACACCGATTGTCTATCTACGAAGAAAGAAAAACACGACTGTCCCTGCTAATATGTGTTTACACTAATTTGGCATTATATTGCGAATTCTAGAAATCGAACATTTTGTTTTTGTTATTAGCCCAGTGCTTCTCAAACTTTCAATGTTCGCGACCCAATATTCAATCATAATTTGCATCGCCCCCCCTCCATACAATAAACATGTATTAAATTCAATAATACTATATTTTGAAGCTAAGCCTTATATACGACTTTAACCTATTAAGCCCCTCCCAACGTATATAAACGTCTCCCTCAGACAGTGTGTTAATTGCCCCCAAACGCATATATACGTCTTTATGAAGTTACATCTTTTCTGTGAACTGCTATCAATAAAATTATTCAGAAGACTTTGGAAAACGACCTTGACAGTGTTTGCAAAGGATTCACTTATTTCAGAGGATTTGATTATTTATCCCTTTTTTACCACTCACCCCCTCAATACTCCTCATTTATCTACGTGCAAAAGTGTGGCATTAGGGAGCGTCATTTTTAATCGTCATTTAAGGGATTATAATTATAAACCGTGCAAATTGTCAAGATAAGTAGCAATGTTGGCATATAATTTTATTCATGACAAATCCATGGGGGGTCACTGGTAATTATTAAACTTGTCCTTAACTTAGTATTGTTAAGTTAATTATAAAATAGTTTTAGCATTACTGATACATTTATAAGTGTATTATAGTGTAAATGAGTATTTTATCTTTTATTATGCCATAATGTGTGTATTTGTTTACTTTCAGTAAGTTAATAATTTTTTAAATAATCTTTTGTTTTCGACTTTTCAGTATTCTCGCGCCCCCCTTGTAGGGTTATCACGCCCTCCAGGGGGGGCCCACAGTTTGAGAAACACTGTATTAGCCCTTTTTTAATTAGTAAAACTTAATAACACCAAATTCACCAACTAACGAAACGAACTTTTTATTCGATGTAAAAAGACAGCAGAAGCATCATATGTTGCAGCAACCTTGAACTTAAATTGTAGAAAACTTGCAAAAGAAGTTCGAAAAAATTTGTGAAAGGTATTATGGACAAATCCTTTCTTGAATTTTATTTTGTTGAGAGGATCGTAGATAGTAAAACTCATTTTTAGGAACAGAAATAAACATTAATACTTTCTCCTTAATGATTTTGAAACGAAGATGAATTTAGAGTTTAAATACAAACATATTTAATAAATTTGAAATTCCTCCTTCTAAACGAACAGTATACTGTCCAAAATTCTATCACCAATCTATTAATGGTTAATATGATGAAGGTGATCAAAGTTTTATTACAATTTACTACTATAATTATATAGTAGTAAATTGATGGAATCATTTCTGTTCACTATTTTAACTATTGTGTGTTCCTGACAAAAAGTCTAATTTTTAAGGGCTAAAATGTTATTTTTTATTAATTATGCAAGCATGGATAAAATATTTGGTCAAAATTGCTTAGGTCAGTGATTCTTGAACTTTTTTTTTCTCCATGGACCCAATTTTGGCTACATTATTTTTCTAGGGGTCCACGAAGGCGTGACATTCGATGTTAATATTGCCCCTTTCACAAACTCTGAAGAGCTTCCTTCGAAAATTGAAATGCTTAAATTCTAGACCAGATCACTAAATTGATCTCATTGAAAAAAAACTCTAGAAGAACATGAAGAATATTGCATCAGTTCTTTTTAAATTATTTGCAACTACATAGTCATTATATACTACAACGTAATTTTTTTTCTCTGGTGGTCATACAAAATGCAACACCAAGAAAGACCAGAGATATCACAGTGAAATTTATTTGGAGATGACTTGTACATGAATATAACAATTAAAGTTACAGCTTCTTCTGTTGTGTGATAGATGACAATATCAGAAGTTAGTATAGCCACAATTGTTGGCTATAACCGTTACCACACGCCTAAGCATGGAATCAAAGTGCCTTTCGATGTATACTCTGGGTATAACAGTTCATGCATCTCCCACATATTGTCAAAATTGATCTGGTGCAGCAGTAAATGGTGTATCCCGAGCCAGTCAGTTTTCAAGCATGCCTTTCACATTTTCGATTGGAAAAGATCCGGAGATCAAGAAGGCCAAGGAAGCAATGCAATCTAATGGGTAAAGAAGAATTCAGGCACATTGTGTGTCACGTGTGGGCGCGATGCATGCTCTTGGAAGATGGCTGATGTCAAACTCTGGATTTATGTAAGGACCACAAGCTGTAACTGTAGTAGAGAAGTCACTCTGTCTGTTTAGTCTAACAGCCATGCGTACTAGAGTGAAGCGGTAGATAAATTCTATACCACATCAAATCATGATACTGGGTACCGGACCAGTGTGGCAATGTGTAACGCAACAGTTCAGCAGCTTCTCACCACGTAGTCTCCAAACTCGAAACTGACCATCGTAATGTTACAAGCAGAAGTGGAATTCGTCAGTAAACACATTGTCATTCAATTCCGTTGTCTATATCCGACGTTCATAACATCATTGGCGGCGCATACACCTGTAATTTCCAGTCATTGATAAACGAAGCAATGGACTCATTGCGAACATTCTACTCCCCTGCAAACGGTGTCGAATGGTACGAGTGGATAGCGATAATACGTAACAGACTAAATTTTTTGTGATGTGGTTCGTTATGTGGCTGCGCTATTCATCCCAGCGACTCGCATAATCCACCTGTCATAAAGGCCAGTGGTACAAAGAGGTATGGGCGCTCGACCCCGTCGGTCCGTCGTTTCAGCCTTCATCGAGAGATGACAGATCCGCATTATAGTTGTTTAGTTTTGTCCAACTCGTTGACCAATTTCTCTGAAGAATAATCCGCAATCCCTTTAGGCTAGTATTCTTCATCTGTCGGATACAGGAACTTGGTCAAAAAACGTTTTATTGCTTCCACGAGGCATAGCTAAACATCTTTCACAAAAAAATGCACTATAAAACAATTTCCTTGCTTCAAATCGCTAATCTATTCTCCTTTTATAGCGTCCGTGGTTGGTTCTATAGTAGTATGTGAGCTATAATGTTAATGATTTGAATATATCATCACCGCCAACGCCTAATGTAAATTTCGCATGTGGTTTGCATGCTTCCTTCAGGGTATAGCATTTTGTGTGGCCAGCATTGCATGTTAAATCGTCAAAGTTCACTACATGATCTTGATGGAAGTGATATGGAACATGTAATTATATCAATTTTATCAGAAACTTGGAAGAATATTATATGGGTGAAGAAAATATAAACTTTCCAAATGTTCGTTTTTCTTAATTCAAATACCTAATCCTAGAGTTGTTAGAATTGCTATATTTCAAAATTAAATAGGTACAGCTTCTGTTACTTCAGAAATTAATGTACCATTAAGGGCTACAGAATCATTTGAGCATTATAAGTTATATATCTGAGAAAATGTACAGTGAGAAGTGCAGAAAATGGAAAAGTAATTTAAAAGTTTGCTGTTTACATTTCATGGAATTGAAAATTACAGAAAAGTATCGAATTCATTCAAGGGATTTAGTTATATAAATTAAAGCCAAATTGTCACTCCGGAATTAAAACCTAAACACATTATTAAGGATTATATATATATATGTGTGTATATATAAGTGGTAATTTTGTTTTAAATATGAATTTTTCAAAAAATAATAAAAACCTTTAGTTGATTTTTATAAATCAAATTTCAATTAAATTATGTCAATAGATACAACTTATTAAATCAGAACGAAGTACGGATGAACGTTTGACGGAGTATTTTAGATGTTGAAATAAATTTTATTCCAAAGGTTTTATATGTAACATATATTTCTCTTTCTCTCAATAACCAACAAGCTACTGCTTCCTTCTTGTGGAATATCATTACAGTGGTGACCAAAATTGTGGACACTTTTTAAAATTGTTATGTTTCCTAAGCTTGTATTCTTATAGAAAATGCTACGTTCCTCAAAATGCAAAGTATTTTATATCATTTAAAGAGAATGTACTACTGAATTCAAAACAAAAGGCATTATTCATATATTTGCAAAGTAAAAAAAAAGTTTTACTGCAAAAACTATTCAATATACATTAGATATTGATCATAGTAGTATAAATCATTAGAATTTAGTGAGGTAGTCTTTAATTTTTAATTACAGTTTTACATCGATATTTCATTGAGCTAAAAAGAGTTTCAAGCTTTTTATTTATTACTGCATGATGCTAGGAAACAATTATATCCTAAATTAGTTCATTTTTGTTACATTGGTACCTCATCGGGATAATAGTTTTCAAACGGTGCTACAAGTTTTCGATAGGATTAAGATCGGGACTGTTTCCTGGCCAGGACAACGACTCAATGATCTTAGTACGGTACCATTCTTTCAATTACTTTACTGTGTGACAAGGAGCAGAATCTTACTGAACATTAATGAAGTATTGTTGGGTTAATAGATCCCTAAAAAAATGGAAGGCAGAAGTTTAGGTTCTAGAACGGTGTTAATGTATTTTATGATATTCAGTGTCCCATAGATAATATGAAGGCAATCAATACCATCTTCTGATATGCATGACTAAATGATACAACTATATGGGTACTTTACAGTTGCCTGGATGCACCCAGGATGTAGCATTTCCGCTATTTTATGTCTTACATATTTTAAACTATCTCTACTGAATAACAATATTTTAGTTTCATCCCTCCGTATAACTTGTAACCAATAATCATTTGTCCAATTAATGTGCTCCATTGCCTACTGTAGTATTTTTAGAGCTGCTGTGAACAGAGATACGGCTTTTTTCGTGAAATTCTACCTCTTAGTCTTACATATGCTATTCTATTCCTGATTGTTTTTTAACTGACAGAAACACCAGCATCACTCAGATAACTTTTGATGGCCGTCCGTGAGATTCTCTTACCTCTGAGGTATAATATTTTTGTTCTTCTGGCATTAACAGATGTGGACATTTACGGGGATTTCCTTGCTTTTTTTATTAAATTTGTCTCCTGAGATCTTAAGCAAAACTTTCATCCTCCAGATGTAGTCAATGAACTACCCACCTGATATGTAATTTTAACATAGGAAATGCCACTTTCTCGTCACACATGTGTCCAATATACTCTTTTATTTGATTCCATTGCTTTTTGACTGAATATAATTTTTGTCCTTGCCAGGAAACAGTCCTGACCTCAATTATATCAAAAACTTGTGGCACCGTTTGAAAACTCTTGTCCGAATAAGGTACCCATGAAACAAACAGGAACTAATTGAGGATCTAACTGTTTCCTGACGTCATGTAATAACGAATAAAAAGCTTAAAACTCTTTTTAGCTCAATGAAACATCGATGTGAAGCTGTAATTAAAAATAAGGACTACCCTTTAAATCCTCATGACTCACTGCTATGATCAATATCTAATGTATATCAATAGTTATTGCAGCATAACATTTCTTAAGTTGCAAATATATGTACAATATCTTCTGTTTTGAATTCAGTATTAAATTCTCTTTAAAATGATATAAAATACTTAGCATTTCAGGGAACTTAAAATTTTCTTTAAACATACAAACTTAAAAAACCTAACAATTTTAAAAAATGTCCACAATTTGTGCCTCCACTGTAATTCAAAAATATGATTGTATATTTTGCAACTAATAAAAACTTTATGAGTACAGATATAAAAATAATTGATTTTATGTGACGAAATTTATATTTTTTTTGTTCACCGAGCTAATCCACACTAATCCATTGTATAATATAAATACAATTATATATCACATTCAAAAATTAAAAGTTTTCACTTCTAACGCTTAGTCATAAGACCACAAACTTTTATTTTCAAAGCGAGTTTTTTTTAAAAAAAAAATGTATTAAGTTACCTTTAGTTAGTTACTAACATAAATAAATTCATTCGGCTTTTCCTAAATGAAATATGTTGAAAATAATTCATGATTTTCCATGTGTAATAGAATTCTTAATAACCGAAGCATGGAAATATTGTTACTCCTGAGAAGATACGAAGTTGGAAACTGGTGATGGTAAATTGATTTCTTAAAGGAAATACTTCAGTAAAGAAACAATCAATCAAGAGTTTTTTTGGTATATGCAAACAAATTCATCTCAATATGTAAGCGACTTACACCTGAAGTTGCTCCCTCGCCGTCTTGCCAACCGAAGCGTGTAAGAGGAATGAAAACAGAACCAGAAACTTCCCCGTAACAAGTATTTATTTACTCAAACACACTAACAACACTTTAATCTCTAAGTGAAGGTTAAATGAGTGGCAGAAAGACTGCAATGAATATTAAGCAAATAAGCGCAAGTAACCAATTTAACACAACCTAATCTATTGTTGATTACTAACCTCAAATAGACTTATTCAATACAGTGGTTCATCATCACCTTTAATCTTTAGCTACAAAAATCAACTTTATTCATTCTCACCTGTAAAGTGAATGTAACAGCTTCTTACCTACTTCTCATTTAATTACAAAAACTTTGGATTTAGGTAGTCGAAATAATCTACATTTCAAGGTTTGTGATGTTCCGTGGGCTGGGGATATCATCTCTCCACCATTAATGAGACCTATGTCTGAGGGAATGAAAGATGGACCTCTAAACTCTGCCGTTATAAAATCAGTTTATTATGATCTTAATTTATATACAATAAAACAAAACTAGTCTATGAGGCTTATGATCAGGATTGATGCGACGCAAACCGTAATTCTGACAAACAGCGCAATTAACCACTGAATCTATATTTGTAGATTATTTCTTAACTTAATAGTATACGCTCTAGTCCTAAAGCTTAAACAAACAGTCTTACCGCTATTTCCTTGGCGAACAGATACGGTTCTTAAATCATCAATTTATTCTTCAATCCGACTTGCTCCGTCTAAGGCATTACTCTTCTGTTCTCGGATCCACTTATTACGTAGCTTTACTGGCACTATTAGACCGACTCACTGAACTAAGACTCTTGTCCTGGAACTTTACCTTACTTCACTTAGCTTTTCTTAGTGCTAATTAGCGTTTCAATTAGCGCTCCTCGCAAATACTAACGTTTCAATATATACGATTCTTAATCTGTCCAGCCACGCTCTCTTCTTGGGTTGGTTGGAAAGAATTGCCATTCTGTCCCCAAAAAAATCCCAAGAGGATTAATAGAAGAAATACCGATACAGCTCTCGTCACAATCCCTCCAAGAAGAAAACGTAATTTATTTGAGGGTCTTAATGGCCCAATAGAAATTACGATAAAAATTTTACATTTAAATTTTCGCCAAAATCTCTAATTCGAAAATAGTAACCATGACTCTACTAAAATAAATACACCGACATTATCATTCTCTAATTTTTTAATCACTCTACTCAAGATCATTACCCTTTACACAATTTATGAAACTGTACCCCATTTGGGCAACGGATCTAGGAAAAAAAACCCTTTTACTAGTTTGTTCAAAAAACCCTGGTCGTACACAACCCAATACTTAAAGTTTTACACAATTCTGTATCTGTACACTTTGCTTCCTTTACAACATTTGAAATTTCATAGATACATATCAGACCTAAACTAAAAATTCTGTACGTCTTCAAAACATCAGGGTAAGCCACCCTGAAATGAGAATTTATTTAATTGAGGTGCAACAATATTTTCCACAAATTACCATTACAAATAACATATATATTTCATATATTCTACATACACTGGTGTGCAAAACCTAAGCAACAGGTGGATTTATTATCATAACTTCGCGAAAAATCATCTGAGAAACATGAAATTTAGAAATGAGGGAGAGTATTATGTACGTAAAGGATGACGAAAGCATCGGCGCTGAAAAAGAAATACAATGCATACGGTATGGAATCAAACAAAAACAAGCTTTATTGAACGCATAGTTTCCTGACTCATGATGGTCTATCCAACAGGAACAACAACAAGCAGATGTTCCTTAGTATGGTATATGCCCTCCCCTCACTGCAATGGTTGCTTCGCACCGTCTCCGCATACTCGGAATCAGCTGGTGCAACATTTCTTGCGGTAGGAGTGCCCATTCTTCAATCAGCATCTGTTTGAGTAGTTGGGTGTTCTCCGGAGGATGTAAGCGTGCTGCAATACGTTTCCTCAAAGCATCCCGCACATCTTCGATGGGATTTAAATCTAGGGAGTACGCTGACCAATCCATTCGAGTGATATCTTCACTTTCCAGTAGTCTTCAACAGCAAGAGTCTTATGTGACTATGCATTATCATCCATAAAAATGAAGTCTGGGCCAATGGCACCTCGGAACAGACGCACGTGGGGAAGAAGTACCTTCTCACAATAGCGATCCTCGATTACAGACCCTCTATCGAAAATGTGGAGCTCAGTTCGTTCGTTCAGCATAATGCCTCCCCAGACAAGAAGTCCAGGACCACCGTAATGGTGTCTTTCTTTGATGTTACTGGTATAAAACCGTGTCACGATCTCTCTCCAAATCAAAACGTGTTGAGAATCGCTTCTGGTACTGAACCGACTCTCATCCGTAAAGAGGACGCGACTCCATTGACAGTTGTCCAGTTTTTGTGCTCTCTGTACCACTGTAAACGATGGCCTCGGTGGTCAACTTTCAACGGGAGGATGCGTTCAGGACGGTGGGCGAATAGGACCCCTTTGTGAAGGCGTCTGGCTACAGTAAACTGCGAGATATGTCGCCCCGTTGCTGTAGAGAGTTGCTGAGCAATGACACTTCCTGACTGCGGTCGGCCTCTTTTCGCATGCAGGATTATATATCGGTCATCCCCTGCAGTTGTCGTCATTGGGCGGCTACCACCAACCTTTCTTACAGCTGTACCTGTGGTTCGGAACGCTTTCCAAGCGCGCGAAACGACACTTTTGTTGATTCCGAACTCTGCAGCTGCACTGGTGACGGTACGCCCAGCCTCCAGCTTTCCGATCATTCTTCCATGTGTGAAGTCGTCCAGGTGATTTTTTTCTAGCCATATTTCAGGAACTGACTCACTGGCACTTGCAGCGAATATGTTGAATTGCGTCTGCGTTCTTCATTTTATTTTACTGTTGAGCAGCATGCACCGACATCACACGTTTTGCGTACGCTCACGTCGCTTCTGACGTTTCGTTCCTGATATTTGCATACGCATGACGTTTCTACTGACTTAGATGTTCACTGTACTGATCTCCAGACTGCCTTTTCTGCAATTTCATGGTTATCTGCTTAATTTTACATTGTTGCTTAAGTTTTGCACACCAGTGTATATTTCGAATCACAATTATTTTTTAACATATACACCTCATCTGGTTTTCTAAAAAAAATTCCCCTCTAATCACGCAGCGCTGTTTGTGTTATGATTAATGTTCTATCTACGCCGCGTTCCCAAAACAAGATATACACTAATATCAATCAATACATAAACATATACAGTATACAATTTTAAAAAATTTTACAATAATAATTTTAAACAAAAAACCCAAGGAATTCTCGCATATCAGCGAAGTTTTAAACAGCAAAAACAAATGCATGCATACAATTGTTTTCCAAACTTTGGTAGAAATTTCTAAATACAAAAGTTCATTTTTCATACAGCCAGAAAAACGCACCGCAACGTAGTGTCAACGTTTGTAGAGAGAAACTATTAATATAAATTTTTGACTTGCTTCTTGCGACAATTCGCCTGTGAGTAAAAAAATATTATGACACGATACAACCTGGTTAATATTTTGTTCTAACGCTGACGTCTCCAACGAGGACTTCCAGCGACGCAGTCCTTCTACTGGTAGATTTTCTTTCCATCTCCTGCTGTAAGATTCTGCTTCGTTTTGGACTCTGATGGCTTGCTTGATCGTCCGCTTCTTAGCTCCTGTTCCTGCTCCTGACGACTCTGGCGAGTATACTGCTGCGTGTATCCTTGATTCTTCTTGCTGTAGGGTCTAGGCTCCTGAAATACTATTCCTTTGGACCGCATTGGTCCCCCTTGGTCCTGCATCCCTCCAATGAACGGTCTGGACTCAGCTGCTTTTTTATTAGAGGCCTCGAGTTATACTGGCATATACTTCGTTCTTGTATTGATGCTTCAGCTTGCCGGATTTTTTTTCTAGAATGATTAGAAGAGTTAGCTCTGACGATGTTAACATTCTCTTATCTCCAATTCCATCTGGACCTTTACCACGTTTTCTATTCGATCCCCCTGACCTTGAAGTGTGGATTTACCTTTTATATCCCATTATCTCTTTCCTATTCTTCTTTATCCTACTGCTTATTTGTAGCGAAGACTTCTTGAACCCTACGTTCCTTTTACGCTTATCAGTATCAGTTTTACGCCTATCACCCTGATTAGCCTTAAGACCGGTCATTTTCCCTGTATATCTCGTCGTTCACCTGATTCACTCTTCATATTTTTTGTGACCCTCAAAACTTCTCACTTGATAACCTGAACCGCAGCTATTCGAATTCCCAACTCTTATCACGTTCTCGTCACTTTTCCTTTGATGATATATTTGGACTTGACCTATGTTGACCATTAATCTCTTTCCTGCTTTCCAAAGTATCAAATTATTATTCTGTACTTTTAACACTCTATGGGGACCTTTAAACTTTGGCTTATACTTCGCGACTACCTTTTTCGTTGCAGAACTTAAGGGATGTGTTTGCAAAAGTACCCAGTCTTTTATCCTAATCCTTACACCTCGCTTCCCTCTATTATAATATTTCGCCCATTTTTCATGCTTAACTTTAGCATTATTTCTCGCCTGTTCAAATAATTTCTCACTATCACCCACTGCAAACTCTATTCCATCTGCGACAAAATGCGACACCAAGAAGATACAGAGAAATTTATTTGGCAGATAACATGTTGTAAAAAGTTCAAACAATTAAAATTACAGCTTTTTTGACGTTTTAATGATAACAACATCAGTAGCTAATGTAACCATTATTGTTGGCTATAACCGCTACCGCACGAATCGGCATACAATCAAACAGGCTTTGAATGTGTCCTTGGGGTATAACAGTTCATGCGGCTCCCACTTATTCCCAAATTTCATCTGGTGTAGCAGCGGGTGGGTATCACAGGCCAGTCGTTGTGCAATGATGGGCGCACATTTTGAATTGGAAATAGATCGAGAGAATAAGCAAGCTAAGAAAGCAACTGAATCGGGTGGGTAAAAAAGAACGTGAAATGCGGGGTTGCGCATTATTCTGTTGGAATATGGCTGATGACAAGCGCTGGATGTATCGGAGGACCACGGGCTCCAACCCCTCAGACATGTAATCCTAGTCATTCAATATCTCGGCAGTTTGCACCAGAGGGAAAAAGCAATGAAATCCATTACCACCCCAAACCATAATATTGGGTTCAGCACCTTTGCCGCTATCGATAGCACAGCAGTTCTTCAGCCTCTTACTGCGGTGTCTCCAAATTCAAAACCGACCATCGAGACGTTGCAGGCAGAAGCGCGATTCGTCAGTAAACACAACGTCGTTCCATTCCGTTTTCTATGTTTACCGTTCATCGCACCATTGTAGGCGGAAACGCCTGTAATTTTCAGTCAAGGATAAACGAAGCATTCCACTCTGAAGCAAACGGTGTTGAATGGATGAGCGGACACCAAGTAATGAGTAACAGATTGGATTTGTTGTCCTAAGTTTCGTGATGTGGCTGCGTGATCCATCACTACGATGCACACAATTCACCTGTCATCATGAGAAGGAGTGTGGTGAGGTGGGTGTGATCGGCCTCATTATTTGACGCTAAATCCTGTGTCTAGTTATGTCAGATCCAGTTGCTTGGTTTCAACCAACACTTTGACGTTTTTCCCAGAAAAATAATTCGCAATCCTTATAGGCTATTTTTCTTCTACAGTCGAATTCAGAATTTTGGTCAAAAGACGCCTGATAACTTCCACGAGGAATAGATAAACAGCTTACACAAAAAATGCTTGAAAAAATAATTGCCGTATTTCAAATCACGAATCTTCTCCCCCCTAACATAGCGCTTGCGGGTGATAGTACAGTTGCCCGTGATATGTGTCCGTGCTATAATCCTTATAATTTGCATATTTCTTTGCGTCAAACGATGATGTAAATTCCCCATGGTTTACATGCTTCATTTAGGGTGTAGCAGTTTGTGTGGCGAGTTGTGTATGCTTTCCAAAAAAATTTATAAGGTTTTGTGATTTTAATTGTGATATACACTCATGTCCATAAGTTAAGGATAATTCAGAATCACCCAGAAATTAAACTCTAAAATAAAAATTTCACCTGTAGAATTATCACACACATCTTGAAGAAGAATATGCAAATTACAGGAAACCACCAAATGAAGTAGATAGTACGTCACAATGACGAGAGCGTAAGAGAAGGGTATATAAGGAATGGTGGCAAGGAAGTAAAATTGTTCACAAGCGCTTTAAAATACTTTCAGTGCAATTACCGCAACGTTATGGCACTAAGGAAGCATTTGGATGATTTTTTAGGTGGTAGAATGATTGGACGACTGGAATGTGGACGTACCCAGCTGGAAGTATCCGAGGAACTTTTGGAATCGCCCAGAGTGTCATCTCCTGGCTTTGGAAACGATTCCAAGATGATGGTAATGTGGGTAGATGTTACAGCCCAGGTCGCCTCCCGAGTTACAACGCCGAATGAGGACCGGTCTTTGGCAGTAACAGCCAAAAGAAACAGACGGAGCACAGCATCAGACCTGTCTCGTCAGCTCTCTTCAGCTACCGGTACGACAGGTTTAAGGCAGACCGTGTACAGACGCTTAGGGCACATGGGTCTATATGCTCGTAGGCCTGTCAGATGTGTTTCACTTGCCGCAACTTTATGTAACATGCGACTAACCTGGAGTAGAGAGCATGCATTGTGGACATCACAACAGTGGTCTTGTGTAATGTTTTCGGACGAATCAAGGTTCAGTTTGCAGTCTGATTCTTGCCGGACTTCAATATGGAGAGCCCCAGGTACCCTTTACTACCAAGAGAACACCATTGAACGAAACCGTTTCGGTGGTGCAGGATGGCTCGTTTGGGGAGGAATTATTCTTGGTTCCAGAACTGACATGCATGTTTAGTGTGTAACGATGACAGGCCACATCTATCGGGATGTCATTCTGGAAAAACATGTACGTTTGTTTCGGGGCGCCATGGGTGGTGAATTTCTGTTTATGGATGACAAAGCCCGTCCTCACCGTGCAAACATTGTAGGCGAATGCCTTCAATCGGAGGATATCACCCGTATGGATTGGCCAGCATACTCACCGGACTTGAATCCAATAGAGTATGTGTGGGATATGCTTGGCCGACGAATTGCAGCCCGTCAACTCCCTCCCACCTGTCTACCGGAACTTCGCAGGGCATTGCTTGATGAGTGGTGTAATATTTCCGAAGATCAGATTGATAATTTGATAATCTGCATGCCTAGACGTTGTAAGGCCTGTATTGCATCATCCGGGAGACATACTGCGTATTAAACATCATACTAACCATGTTATACTGTTTTTTGTAAATAGGTACTTTTTGGAAGTTTGCTCCAGGTAGTAAAAATCGCAATTTTTAATAATTATGTCAAATATATAGCATCTTATTTTCTCTTTACCTTTTGTTTAATAAATAGACTTTACAAATAAGTCAAATTTGTTTTGCTTCTATCTCTTTCTTTGCCTGAATATCATTATCCTTAATTTATGGACATGAGTGCATTATTAACAAACTGGCATCTTTCTCGAATTACTTTAGTTATTTTATTTTTTAAACCAAATGTTATATAGCACAATGAAACGTATATATTAGCGTTATGGTTTTGTAATTTTAGCTCAGTTACTTAGTTCCGCTTTTCGTGAATGCACGTGTTTTGCGTTCTTGATAAAAAAATATATTTTTTAAAAATTCTATTCATTACGGTATGTGGTGTATTGGGAGTGGGGTAGAAAATAATAAATAAGCAAATCTTTTGAAATATGTAAATCTTTCGAAACACTATCAATATCCTTTTATTGCATTCCAAAGCCTTCGAAAAAGTTTTTTGGATATCATTTCACAGTAAAGATTGTACTTCGGAAAGACGTATATATACGTCCAGAAATTTAATGCTTTGGCTGAGCGAGACGTTTATATACGTCGGTGGCTCATAAGAGGTTGTGACAAATCTATACGGAACTTTATCACTAACCTTCTGAGTCGTCCTTTTTAGGGAAATTTAATTCCCTACCTATTTCCAATCAGCTCCAAAAAGAGGACAGGATTCCTTGTTATGCAGATTAGATAAAGTATTTAAGTCAAACGGAATAGTAAAGTTAGAGCAGTAGGAGAGAGAGATTGAAGCATAAAGTTATAATATTGAAGTTAGATTTATAATTGAAGATTTCTTGTTGGATAATTTAATCTCAGAGAGAAAAGCTGAGCTGAACTGCAGTGTGGTAAATATTAATTAAGGTCTCATTAAAGCTTATTATTACTAGTGAGATTAAAATTAAATGTTCAATAAGAACATTAAATATAAATTTGGGATCTCTTATCGCGGTAATCTCTGCGTGATCGATATTTAATTGTTAATTAATTGGACCATTAAATATTTAAGTTTATTTAAAGGAAAGTATCTTTTAAACCTCATAATACTATTTAGATATATTTGTTAATAAGTCTTTGATTCTATTTGGATAAGATAACCAAATAAAGAAAGTTATTTATAAAAATGGCTACTGGTTCTTATATGACTGCAATTTATTCTCGTTCTCAAAGTGAGGTCCAAGGGGACCTTCACAAAGTTAAAGTCGTATTGTAGCATTATTGCATTCTATACATTGTTATTGTATGGAGGGAGGTGCAATGAAAACGATGATGAGATAGTGGGTCGTGTACATTGAAAGTTTGAGAAGCACTGGATTAGACCCTTTACAACTGCCATTGACACCCATCCACCGATGAATCCGCTTTGAGTGATGCTTCATTCAAAGTTTTTGAACTTTTCCCGAATGGAATCAGGTCGTTTTAAGTAACGATTCAAGCTTCATTTTGGCCAGTGAAGGCAATCGTGTACGTATGCGGAGGAATCGTGGTGAATGTCTCAATCCTCCCTTCGAAGTACAGCAATAAACCACTCCCATAACTGGTAGGATGCTATGAAGTGCCGACTTATGACATCGGTGTGAGCTTATGAGACACGGATACTCCTAATATTAAAAATTTCACCCTTCTATCATAACCTAAATATCCGAGAGGTAAGATAGTGATATTCTTAAGCCACAAGTGATATTGCGCATGGCAGGGCACCTTGGGGCCTTTTTTTTTAACCCACACTTAGCAGATAATTTGCAAACTTTCCTCTGCAACATTTCAACCTTCCCAGGTCTTCTCTATCTCCATGATTTGTCACTGAACGAGAGCATGTCTTTGATAATTTAGGACTGCACTTTGGGCATCGTATGAGTTTGGCCGAATTAGAGATTGTTTTTCAAGTTTTCACTGGACATCATGCAGGACTACAATGTCCGACAGTATTACATCATGTGGCCCTACAGGATTCTAAAACATATTCATTTTTTTGCAATAAATGATATGTTTCCTTTGATTTTGTATCTTACAACAACGTTACACTTATAACAAAATTTCGTTTTATACAGACATTTCTTTCTAGGTGCTCAAATTTGTTTATGTAATGAGTGTATTTTAGATGTATACAAAAATATTCCTAGTTATTCATATAATTGTGTTAAAGAACTTAACCCTTTCTTCTTGCTATCATTAAAATCCCAAAGTGAAATTTTCTCCTCTATTTATCGCGCTCGTTATATTTTCGGGATGGAATGTCCTCAAGTAAAAAATGCGCCGAAAAGATTAAAACAATTTATTTCAAATGCCTGAAATCATGTTTAATTCTCAATCTATACACCAGATGAGAGTACCTGATTATTTCTAATGTTTGTAGACATAGTGAGTTTATTTAACCAAGATGTCAGCAAACCCAATCATATATATTAGCGGTATGTTTTTGTAACCTTATCTCAGTTACATAACGGTTCAAATTCCAACATCTGTTTTGGTTTCATTTATCTTTGCAATTCAAATTATTTCTGCCTCACTAGTAGAGAATAATAAAACTACGTACATGTTGTAATGGATCTATTTGCGTACTTCCTTCTAATTTTTGGGGGGAATAATGATTTCTTTAAGAATTATTCTACTGAAAAATTTCCTCCGAAGAAAAAGACGCGAATTTTTCAAATCAAGGCTTATATTTAATATTAACTTTCAGAGTCAAGAGAGAGAAGGATTATAGAAGCAAAAGATAGTAGTGAGTTATTAACGTAAAGCTAGTCGAGTGCGCTTCATAGATTATTTGCTTAATATTTAAGATTGACGATTTGGTGAATTGTCTAATTAAATTGAAAAAATGTAAGCTTGAATAAGATTAGATTAGAACGTATCTTCAAGTAATTAGAAAGTTATTTGCTAGGCCGTGCTAAGAGTAAGTGATCCGTTTTACAATTCAATTTTCAATTCTCTCTTTCTCTCTCTCTCTCTCTCTCTCGTCTACCTCTCTACTGCTCGCATATTTATCTACTGGGGCATTTTTTAAAGTAATGTGCTGAAATTTGCTAGGTTGTAGAGAATTGTTAATAAATGAGTTTGCGTTGACTATGGCTAATCTTCCTTCTAACTCTTGTACACTAATGGAAGGGACCGCCCCTTCATTACTACGCATAATAAAATCAAAATTGATTACCAAGAAATTTGAAAAAGCTAAACTATTAGAAAAACTACCTGAAACATGAATCTATTAAGAAAATGTAAAGAATAAGTCTCATTGGACTAAAATGGATAATTATTAGGATTTCTAAAGCTATCACTGATTTAAGACAGGGATATAAGGGTAAGCATCACTTATTTATATAGGATCAGAACCTTCCAATTCAGTAGAAAGTCTCGACATAATAGTACAAGAGAACATCATTGAAAATTAAGCTTAAGACTGTGCTCAGAAAAAGCCAAAAACCAAAAAAAATAATGGAGGAATAATTTAAGTAGAATTTTTCTACGAAAATGATTATTATATACAACTTAAATTTAAAAAGAATAAAAAAAATTCATATAAAATTTAAAAACAAAAAAGTATGCCCTAATTTGTGTGCCAACCAATATTTTAATATTTTTTGCATCTATTACTATGAGCAAATAGTGTGATAAGACATGAGTCATGCGATGAACTAAAAAACTGAATCACCAATCTGAACCACTGAATTGGTAACTAATCACAGAGTGTTTGGTAGTTTAAAAATAGAGAGAAATATTTTTAAAAGCTAAAAATTGTTTTTTAAAATATATTTGAAAATGAATTTAGCAGGATATATAGTTGCAATCAAGCCAATATTAATTGAGTGGGTTTTTTTGTAATTATTAACTTTTAATTCATTATCACAGACGGAAAAAGAAATTTTTTGTGTGCAATTCAGAAAATATTTCTAAAAATGAAGGTTTGTGGATTACTTTTCCAGAATGACATTTTCAAAAGAGTGTCTTTTATCAGAAATATTTTGTCTTTCAAGAATTCTCAACTTTTAAATGTTTATCCAAACAGTTTGCAGACTCAATGTTGTAATTGTTTTTAAGAAGTTCAAATACTGTGCATGATAATTAAAATTAGTAACACGCTCTACTTTTTGCTTCAAATAATTAAATCAAAATAAATTACATAAGTTGTTTGCAATTTATTTTCATTTTTATAATAGTGTAAATCTGTCCTTCTCAAACTTCTAATATTTGCGACCCAATATTCAGTCATAATTTTCATTTCGAGCTCCCTTCTTAAAACAATCTAACAAATCTAATGGAATCAATAATAATGACCTACATAGCTAAAGCTACAATGTGATTTTAATAATAAACTGCTAAAATTATCAAAATAAGTATTACATTTTGTATATTTTACATTATATAAGTCCGTGGCAGTCATCAGTAATTACTCTTGTGTTTTTAATTAATGATCAAATACTTTTGGATGTACTGCTACACTTATAAGTATCTTACAGCAGTTTGAACACGTATTTTGTTTTTTATGGTGTTGGAATGTATTTTATTTTTGCTTCTATTCACTAAAAAGTGATAATTATTTTAAACATTTTATTTTCTACTTTGCGGTATGCTCTCGCACCTCTCACGCAGAGTTACCACGCCCCCTTAAGCACATCCCACAATTTGAGAAACACTGCTGTGAATAGATATTAGCCAAATAGCTACTTGCAAGTCTAATTTGTGGCAATCCTTTACGTTGCTGAACAATAGTTATTGAGAAAAACAGAAGGCAATCCAATAAAAGGGAATGAACTGTGGCAAATGATTGTTGAAGTAGGGTTTTAAGGAAACTTAACTAATTACTCCTGACTCGACAAGAGGTCAGTTTTAAAAAGGAATAGACCCTGAATTCGTGTGGAAGGTAAATGAACATTTCTTCGTTAATGTGATGGATACAAATTTTTTTACTTTTTATTTTAAAATTTATTCTTTAATTTACGTGACATACTTAAGATTCAATTTTTAAAAGGAAGTCATTTTGTAAAAGAAAACAAAATGACAATAATTATTTTGGATACATATCTAGCAAATATTGTATCATTTTGGATTTGTAACAGAATTATCTCTGAAATAACTTTCTAAGAGTAGTATATACATATATGTAATATTTTTCTTTTAACGAAACATCAAAGTTAGGTGACATCAGTTTCTCAAATAGGCCTAAACTACGTTCCTTTTAACTAAACCAAAAAATATTTTTGCTCCATTTGTGACTGATAAATAGCACGGCTATTAAATATTACGTTAGTGAAAAACAACCTTTTAAATTGTGGAATTTGTGGTCACAGTTCAGAAGGATTCGATAGCAGGTATCAGCAGAGGTGTTTTTGAAATGAAACTGTTTTCCCACAAATAAAAACATCTGAATGATTGCTATGCATAGAGAAGAACACATGTTGAACAGTTTTGGAATTTTAACAAAATAAGCCAACCTCTGAGGAACTTGCCTGGTGATGTATCTATAATAGTTTTCTTTTTATGGAGAGTCTAGGTTGGATGGCCTCTTTTTCTCAAGCACCCACTTACACAAATTACGTTATTTTTGACTAAATCAGCAAATCTCTTTTTAACTTGTGAGTGAGATTATTAGTACGGCTGTGAAAGGCATCGTTTCTCAAATTATGAGGCTCTTTTCCGATAACCCTACATAGGGGATAAGAGTGTATCTAAAATTCAAAAATAAAAGATTATTTAAAAACAAATTATTCATTAACTGAAAAGGAGCAAAAAACACAGAAATTCGTTCTGACACATTTAGATATATAATCTATATATATATATATATATATATATATATATATATATATATATATATATATATATATATATATATATATATATATATATATATATAATCAGTGCTTCTCAAACTTTCAGTACTGGCGACCCAATTTTCAATCAAATTTGTATCGCGCCACCCTTATACAATAATAATGTATTGAATGCAACACTAATGCACTTTGACTCTAAAACTACAATGCGATCTTAATTATAAACCGCGCGCGTATATCTTCATAAGATAAGTGTTAAATTTTGTATATATGTTATTTTTAAGTAATATGTATATCAAGTAAATTACTTTTAAGTAATAGGATAATAATTATGCTATTTTTCTTTCTCTAATTTTTAAATCAGAACAGATTGCAAACTGATATTTAATTAAAGGTTTATTCCCTTCATCATCCATTTCTAAAGGTACAAATATTATTAGAAAAATAGTCTAGTCTATGCTGCTATCCATCATATTCATCACATCTGGCAAAAATTCTGGCGAAAACGTTTGCGTGAGTTTGGGCAACCTATTGGACGTCTGCGCAAAACATGTAAAAAAAAGCTCTACCTGGTGCTATTCCATTCAGTTTTGATCGAGTCGATACTTATATAGCTACTGAATCTGTCTTGATTGTGCGTTTACGCGTTAGTTGTAAATCACGGTGATTAAGTATTTATAGCAGTAGATTAAAGCAAAATCCTAGATATATTTTTAAGTCGTAGAGAACATTCGATGATAATAAAATATGAACAAGTACACAGAAGAGCATGGTTCCGAAAATTAAATCAAGGATATATTCTAAAGAATACTTAAATTTTGGATTTACTATTACTATTACTGAAACACGCCCTGCGTAAAACTTACATGTGTACGTACTTACTATGTGTTAAAATTTACAAATCTGAAGAACAAAATTCAGAAGTTGTTTTTAAAACCATAGAAAATAATTTAGTCATGTGGCATGGAATTTTAACAAGTATTTTTTCTTGCTCAGGACAACTTGATAGCAAGTTACGAATGGGTTAGGGATTCATTTCATAATAATTCAGAAGGGCTCTCAACTGCCGAAGAAGAAATATTCATACATTTCACATTCAGTGAAAACTTAAAAGGCAATTTTAAAATAAATAGCACTTTAAATTTTGAGCAGAGGTGGATGATGAATTTTTTGCACTGAAAACAAAAGCATTTCGTATACTATTGCTATTTTGCAACATCCTACCTTTGTAAAACCGGATTTTCTGCTGTGGGTATTTTGAAGACAAAATATAGATCTAAGCTAAATATAGAAAAATAACTTAGAGTGTCAATTTCTAATATTAATCCTTCCTTTGAAAAACTTTGCTCGGCAAAACAAGCCCATGGAAGTCACTAATAATTATTAAACTTGTTCTAATACTGGCTGAAGTACCCACTCTTTACACACGAGTTTATTTTTTTTAAAAAAGTAATACATTATTCTGGATGTAATAGCTGAATTGTAAGGAGAGGAAAACCAAGTGTATGACAATGTATACAAAAATGTAAAATCATTTTTTTTAAATGAATGCTCATATTATAAATAGGTTGAACGAACTATAATTTAATTCTTATAGAAATAACATTTAGAATTAATGTTAAATAATGAAAAAGAATGTAAAATACCAATAAAGAATATAATTATTTTATTTTTAATACTGAAAGCAAGAAAACTTCAAAATGTTTAGCTCAAGTGTGCACTCGATACTAACATTATTGTTCCCGAAGAGAGTGACTCTCCCCAATCTTTTTTTTATAATATTTTTACTATATACAATAAAAATCATAATTTCAGCGAATAATTTAACTAAGAGAAAATATACTTACCTATATTAATGACTTTCAATTAGTCTTCGAAAATTTGAGAAGAAATCCAATAAAACTTAACTAAATTATTTTAAATGTGCGTGACTTTAATAAAGGACACAAATCACACACACTTTTCGCTAACATTTAATTCAGTGTATTCAATATAAAAATATGTACATTAGTTCTAATTAAGAATTTTGTTCAACGTTTTTCATTATGCATTATATGTTTCAGAATACTCATAAAAATAAATCTTGGCCAAATAATTCTTCAAAGTGCTCAATACGCTTATCCATATATCATAAAGCTCTTTCACATGGAAAAAGGTGAAACAAAAATATGTTATTTACAACTTCCCTATAAAAAAGGGCGGAGATAACCATACCAGTGAGTTCGAAGGTCAGCTAAAGTAATTTTTAGGTTAAAAGAAACGTAATAAATAAATCTCTCATCGTAGGATTATAGCAAAGCAAACAATTTTTTTATTTTAGTTATAGAACCAAAGAGATAGCTAATGAGCATTTGAAATAGAATCTTTTATTTTTGATGACGTAATTTTGCCAGATGATGTATGTAAATCATATCAGTGTAAATCTGTATTTTTTATTATAGAAAGTATTTTGCCATGCTTATATATAATTCCAGTAAATTAATATCTTTAACCTCTTATTTTCGATATGTTCGCTCCCCTCATTGAGTTATCGCGCCCCCTAGGGGCGCGCCTCACAGTTTGAGAAACACTGATATACATTAAAAAAGGAAAAAAGTGACTCACTCATTCATCACGATATCTCCAGAACTACAGACGATATTTAGTAGACATGTTGATTTTATGCAGTAGAGATCCTCTAAGAACGAATTTTACGAAAATCGAACCCCAAAGGGCATTATAAATAATTATTCCTATTTTAAAACAATTAGACGTACAGTCTTGAAATTTGGTAAGCGCAGATTCCTTTCATAAAATAGAGATACGATACAAGAAACGTTTTGTGAAACCCGACACCCAGGTGGCTTGAGTTGTGTTATAGACAATTACTTCCATTTTAAAAATATTAGACGTAGGGCCCTGAAATTTGATACGCAGATTCCTTTCAAAGTGTAGTGATGCAATTCAAAGTGGCTTTTATGAAAATAGATCACCACGTAACGTTGTGGAGAATTAAGGGGCGTTATATACATATAATTATCTCCATTTTTAAATTATTAGACGTACAGTCTTGAAGTTTGGTCAAATTCCTTTCATTGAGTAAAGAACCACTACAAAACATGTTTCGCGAAAATTGACCCTCAAGGGGCGTTTCGGGTGATGAAGGAACGTTAAGGTAATTATTTCATTTTTAAACTAATAAACACAGTTTTGAAATTCAGTACACTGATTCCTTTCATAGAGAAGAGATTTGCTACAAAAGGTGTGTTTTTTTAAATAATTAAATGTGACTTTTATGGGATTGTGTCGCATACAAAATCTTTTACTTACCTTGATAATTTGTACGATTTATATAAAAAGTCGTATTCTAGCTTGTTAGCGTCAAAGTTCATTATCATTGTATTTTATACATAATATTTGTAGATAGAAGAAAGCGATGAAACTGACAATTAGGTTGCTAATATTAAAAGTTTGAGAAGTACCGAGGTAATGTTAGTGAAAACCCACATCGTATAGAATTGCGAAATTTGTGAGCACAGTAGCTAATGTGTCAATTGAAGAAGGGTGTCAATTTTTCACATTTTCAAAAAATTACTTTTCCTTATTTAACCAAGTGCATGGATTTTTTTCCCATAACAGTTATATCCCCTCCCTTCACCTTCTTCCCGATTACTTATTCATATGCTAAGTTTCAGGATGCCCTGTAGTTTTATATATATAAAGGATCTAAAAAAGTCTGGCAGATAATTAATAATATATGTAGTCACTATTCATCCTTCTTTACCGCCTTTGATTTTAGATATTCCAAATGTATGCAAGTGCAAAGATATTCGTATGATATCGTTTATTTCCTAAATGAAATATCTTATTCTAGCTCATCCCCAGCTCCTCCAAGAATTTTAATCTCCCAAGAGGAAGATGTCGTAACAAATAATGAGGACAGAGAGACAAATCAATCTTGCTTGTGTTTGGGAATGGTACAATGGATCTGGAATCGTTTGTCATTCCGTTGCCAGAGACAAGAAGCCATCGTCCGGGCCTCTTCAACATTTTTAAGGGGCAATGCAGAGGAAAATCAGCTGGTGGTTATGGGACCCAGTGAGGTTGGTAAAACTGCGCTGGTGGCGCAGTACTTACAAAACCACTTCATAGAATATTATAACCCAACTCAAACTGAAGAAAATTATATTCACATCATTAAAACACCTGGTAAGTATGACATCTCATTCCTTTTTTTAATAAACTGTAATGGTTCTAATCCTTGCTATCATTGATTTTAAGCCACTTCCAATATTCTCATCAAGTTTTTGTGAAAAAATAAAAATAAAAAATAGTATCATTTATCCTGAACCGATATTTACGAAACTTAAAATAGAAATAATAAGTGGAAGATTAGTTATTTTTACTAGTTTTCAAAGCTTATAATTCATTGAACTGCAATTGCTTTAATTATTAGTATCAAGCTGCGTTTCACGAATGTGTGTGTGTTTCTACCTTTTTCATCCTAAGTAACACTATTTTCAGAAGCATTAACATTGGAAAAATATGTTGCTTATATTCGAATAAAAAAGGCATTTCTATGTCACGATTTATTCAGCGGACGTGATAGCCATGTCATCATGATTTTGATACCTTGGGAGTCATTAACATAATGAATAGATGTATTTGATGTCTAAAGTAACGAGGATCATGGTAAAAATTAGCATACATTTAAACAAATAACGTCATATTGAATCATGGTATTTGCTTTCAATTCCATCGAAATAAGGTTATAAATCGTTGTATAATTATAATGCTCTATGTTGCAGAATTATCATGTATAATATACTACCTTATGCATAGTCTTTGTCCTCGACATTGGAGTACACCTCGGAAATCCCTCAGACCCAATACCCTGCAAACAACATTTGTATCACTGAGTTAACTGATTATATGTAAAGATTAAAAATACTTTCCTCACATTCTAAAACATCTTATTCACTTATAAAATTCAACATTTTACTCAGCTTTCCATGTGCAATTAGTTTGAAAATTCTGATTTATTTATTTATTTTTTTGCATTCTTTTAAACATGTGATATATTTTCATATAAAAGTATACTAAACAGCAGTAGTTTTGAGACCATTTAAAGATCACACATTCCTAAAGTTATTTCTTGAGTACACACACAACTTGAGCTACACTGGTGTGCAAAACTTAAGTAACAGGTGGGTTTATTGCCATAACTTCACGAAAAATCATCTGAGAGACATGAAATTTAGAACTGAGGGAGAGTATTATGTACGTAATGGATGACGAAAGCATCGGCGCTAAAAAGGAGTACAATGCATACGGTATGGAATCAAACAAAAACAAGCTTTATTGAACGCATAGTTTCCTGACTCATGATGGTCTATCCAACAGGAAGAACAACAAGCAGATGTTCCTTAGTATGGTATATGCCCTCCCCTCACTGCAATGGTTGCTTCGCACCGTCTCCGCATACTCGGAATCAGCTGGTGCAACATTTCTTGCGGTAGGAGTGCCCATTCTTCAATCAGCATCTGTTTGAGTAGTTGGGTGTTCTCCGGAGGATGTAAGCGTGCTGCAATACGTCTCCCCAAAGCATCCCACACATCTTCGATGGGATTTAAATCTGGGGAGTACGCTGGCCAATCCATTCGAGTGATATCTTCACTTTCCAGCAGCTCCTCAACAGCAAGAGTCCGATGTGGCCGTGCATTGTCATCCATAAAAATGAAGTCTGGGCCAATGGCACCTCGGAACAGACGCACATGGGGGAGAAGTACCTCCTCATAATAGCGATTCCCGATTACAGACCCTCTATCGAAAATGTGGAGTTCAGTTCGCCCGTTCAGCATAATGCCTCCCCAGACAAGAGCTCCAGGACCACCGTAATGGTGTCTTTCCTTGATGTTACTGGTATAAAACCGTGTCCCGATCTCTCTCCAAATCAAAACGTGTTGAGAATCGCTTCTGGTACTGAACCGACTCTCATCCGTAAAGAGGACACGACTCCATTGACAGTTGTCCAGTTTTTGTGCTCTCTGCACCACTGTAAACGGTGGCGTCGGTGGTCAACTTTCAACGGGAGGCAGCATTCAGGACGGCGGGCGAATAGGCCCCTTTTGTGAAGGCGTCTGCCCACAGTAAACCGCGACACTTGTCGCCCCGTTGCTGTAGATAGTTGCTGAGCAATGACGCTTGCTGACTGCTGTCTGCCTCTTTCTGCCTGCAGGATGATATATCGGTCATCCCCTGCAGTTGTGATCCTTGGGAGGCTACCACCGACCTTTCTAACAGCTGTAGCTGTGGTTTGGAACGCTTTCCAAGCGCGCGAAACGACACTTTTGTTGATTCCAAACTCTGCAGCTGCACTGGTGATGGTACGCCCAGCCTCCAGCTTTCCGATCATTCTTCCACATGTGAAGTCGTCCAGGTGATTTTTTTAGCCATATTTCACGAACTGATTCACTGGCACTTGCAGCGAATATGTTGGATTGCGTCTGCTTCCTTCATTTTATTTTACTGTTGAACAGCACGCGCCGACATCACGCGTTTTGCGTACACTCACGTCGCTTCTGACGTTTCGTTCCTGATATTTGCATACGCATGACGTTTCTACTGACTTACGTGTTCACTGTACTGATCTCCAGACCACCTTTTCTGCAATTTCATGGTTATCTGCTTAATTTTTACATTGTTGCTTAAGTTTTGCACACCAGTGTATTTCTTAAAGATTCTACATATGTTGGTTTGCAAACCCAAATATGTCTAGCATCTCATTGATTTATTTGGAAGTGGTTTGAGGTCATTGTACACTTTTTTCAGCTAGATTTTCGCTTGAATTTTTCCTTAAAGGTAGCTACGAAAAATGTTTCAGAATCTTCTAAATAATTAAAAGGTTTAACTAACTGTGGTTCGTTAGATATTTAAACTTTTGTTTTTATAAATTTTCTAGTCTCTCTCAGATACATTTATTTTGATTTTATGCTGAATTTTTGTATTATCATACTTTTAAATTAATTACATATTATTTTTATTTTATTCTAGCTGACCCGGCCACGCGTTGTTGTGGCTTTGTTTTAAAACTTTGACTTAATATTATTCTCAGCTATTCAATGCAGCCAAATTTATTTTGAGCTTACAAATTTGGAGAGTTGAATATAAGCATAAAACAACATAATATATTTTTTTAATTTTGCATTTTATTCATCTTTTATTTTAGTATATATGTAGTATAATGGATGAATTGCCTACGAAGTTGTTAGTAACAACATATGAAGATATAATTTTATAAATGAGGTTAATAGCGTTGGTTTTTAGCAATTTTTAATATTATTTTTATCATCCTAAATTATAACAATAAATACTTTATTTATAATTAATCACCAATTGGTGTAAAATATTGCTTGATAACTTGTCTTTTGCTTACGCAAATAGATTCGGTGGTTTCCCAACACGTAAGCGTGAAACATATATGTATCCATGCAATAAACATGGATTTTCCAAGTCCAAACCCCAAATTGATATTGTTTGAATTTGAGATTTATTTATGGTCATCTCGAAAGCCTAAAGAATTGGGTATTGAAGCAATTTGAATGCGCTATTGCAGATTATGATGGTATCAGAGGAATACGTGGCAACAGAACAATCTCTCTTTTAAATTTTACAATCAAAATGGTTGCTTCAAGAAGATTCCAGGTAATTCTTTTAATGACCAAACGTGTACCATTACATAATCTAGGTGTATTTAAGTAACACAGCAGAATAAATAGCGAACCAATCTTCAACCGAAGATTGTGAGGTGGCATTCCTGATATATCCAGGGAATTAAAAAATATTACATTTGCGTTTTTATCAACAATAGTGTCGATTGATTTAAAAGGTATTAAATCACCTGGCAGCACCTCTGTATCTGGAAGTTTATTTCTTCAACATAAGCATTTTTTCTACCTAAGTAACAGGATTACAAAGCCAGTCTTTACCTAGATAATTATACAGTATATCCGGGAAGACACTCTCAAACAGTTCCTTTTTTGTCTGAACAACAATACAGAAATTTCCTGGCAATTTGATACATTGTGTATTTTGATGCAGTTCTACTTCACTGTTTTTAATATCCAGGAGTTGATTAGAAAATATCTGGGCCGATTGATTATCTTGCAATTGAACTCTCGTGTTTATGGTCAATCGAAGTATTTCAACGTTTCGCCATGAAAACAATTGTTTTAAACTTACGTTAATCTCGTGAGCAAAGATAGAGCGAGGAATAACTTGCAATGTATGTCCGAAATCACCACACATTAATAGTACAGCACCACCGAATACTTTCTCGTTGCAGTTTAAATGTTACAAAGCTCTTTGTAAGGCTTCGAGGTAGTGTTTATGGGCCATAGTACATAGAAGAAAGAAATTTGACTACTGTGGAAGCGTGAGTTAGTGAATATTAACGTCGCACTGTTCAATTACACGAGGACTTTTGGCGACGGACCTTTTGTGCCTTGGTTAAGTGACTAGGACGACACCAGAGCTGAGACCCCCTGTCCTAACTACCACACCAAACCAATGGAAGGACATTTGAGCTCTCGACAGGTGTAACGCACATCACTACCCTGCACGGCGTGTCTTTGGTGGTACTGGGCTCGAACTCGTAACATGCCAACCACGATCCGATACCTTGACCACTAGGCTACCGCGGCCCTGTTGTGGAAGCATGGAGAATGTGAACGATTATTGATTACATTACACATGCTACTTTTGCTACTAAACATTTGTTCTAATCGATTTTGATTGCTCGTTGGAGAAAGATTTTTCCAGATTGCATTAAAGCGAAGGGTTCGTATTACAAAAATAAGTGGTGTGGTCTAAAATTATAAATATATCAAATTAAACTGGTGGCAAAAGTTTTAATTACATGCAAAACACTAATTTTAATTTTTTCTGTAATAAAAATGATTTTTTTTTTTTTTTTTTTTGCTTTATGAGTATGTAACATGGATTTCATTGTTGTATATTTTGCACTGTTTTCTAAGGAACAAATCTATCGTGGGGAAAAAAATTGGGTGTACTAACGTGATGTAAAAAGATTTCAGCTGACTTTATCAATTTGAAGGCAAGATTAAAAAATTATTACAATCTTGGCTTACTAAACAGGCAAATCAATTTAACTTACAATTACCTTAAAAATACGTTTATAATATATAAGCAAAGCCGTAAACATTGGGCGACGAAAGCCTATCAGAATGTTGCAACGAACTTAGATCTTAAAAAGCTATTGAAAACAGAATAGAGTACAATAGTTTGATTAATTCCTCATAAACAGTTCCAAGCAAACACAAAATAAGTGTCATAAAAATCTTAATTTTGCCAATTGTATTTTGATTGTAATATCAAAAGAAATTTTAAAAAATTACCTAAAACAAAGAAAAAAACATACACTTATCATAAAGTCCCGTCAATTAATTTCGCCAAATTAAGACGTAGCCGAGTGCAGAAAAATATTGTGTTCCAATTTGCATGGAATGATTACTTATTGATTACATATCGCAGCAGTGAGTGATGGTTTTTGATTTGAGGTAAATGCTCGATAGAGATTTAATTTAGGAATAATGAAGAAATATAAAATAGCCTGGATTTTTTTTCAATCCTTAAGCTGCTCATTTGTGGCGTGGTAGATATTTTACGCCCTGTCTTATGTTATCATCATAATTTTTAGAAATTTTCACTATTTAGCAGATAAATCTGTAGCCTATAGAAGTCAATATAATTACAATCTTCGCTTAGTAAAGAGATAAATAATTTTAGCTTAAAATTTCAGAAAAAATACGTCGTTATGTATAATTGATGTCGGAAACATCGCGTGATAATATTATCAGAATGTTGCCAAAACTACGAAACAAAATTTGAGTTGTTTGAAGAGTAATAATTTAAAAAAAGATTTATTCGAAAAATTATCCTAATTAAGTATCAAAGAACAGAAACATTGCCATCCAGATTCTAATGCAACGTCATGTCAAAATTTCAGAGGAAATGTTTCAGTAGTTTCAAAGATATTAATGGCTTTGAACAAACACACATTACATTTATATGTATATAGATATACATACTGATTGGACAAATTATTTTCACCACCCATTCATTTCTAAATAAGAGTAAAATAATAATTTCACTTCTAATGTTTCACCCCTGCTGAGTTATGTCAGCGCAAAGATTTCCGAAGTTAGAGGAAGCATTAGAGTCATTAAATTGTTTAGATTCAGGTGAGATCGACTTTAAAATTGCTGTGTTACCACCAGATGCCAGTGAACGAATTGACGAAGATGTAGGGGATGAGAATGAAGTAAATACTGGTGAGATTATTGTAAAATATGCCCCTGAGTCTTTTGAGGTTAGAAGTGGAAATAGTTTCACGGCTGAACTGCCCACAAGCTCTAGTGTTCAGCCAACAAAGAACAGAAAAAAAAGCTAAAAGACATGTCATTTTGGATAAAGAATAAATCACTGCATTATATAAAATGGGAAGCAAGTGCTGACTGAACTGCAAGTGACTTGCTCAAGCAGATGAAAACTGCATTGAAAAATAAAACTCCATCATAGCTTTTTGAGCAGTTGTATGCATGTGAAGTTTACGATAGGACGGGTCAGATTTCATAAATAAAACATAGAATTTTTTTTCAAACTTTGTTATTTTTAGTTTGTTTATGTTTAATTAACTTTGAAAAATATGATTATCTTCAAATTTGAACAAAATAAATAAATTGGGATAAAACAGTTTAATACTGCATGAATTCTTCTTGGTATAGACTGTATGAGATGTTGCAGGATTGTGTGAGGAATAAGAGGCCTTATCCGATTAGTTGCACTTTTCAATGCCTTCAGATTAGATGTTACTGGATCTTCCTGATGCTCCGTTTGATCTCATCGCATGGATTCTCAAATGGATTCAGATCTGATGACTGCTTAGGTCAATTAAGCAAGATGAAGTCCCTGTCATGCTCTTTGAACCATTTCGGCTCAATACTAGCTGTATAATGAAGAGTATTGTTCTGTTGAATGGATTCATACCTGATAGAGTTTATCATTGAAATAACAGAATGTACTGGATCAGAGATAACATTTAAAAGCCTTTGCACATTCAGACGTTCTTCAACGACAGACATTTTTCCACATGGTCTTCCAAAGGAGAAGATATTCCTCAAACTTTAATATTGACTCCAGTAGCTTTATGTGTTGAAACAAAGCAGATGAGATCGGATCACGCGTTTCTTTTCCTGCCAACCGTTGTTTAATCTTTGTGTTTTTTGGCACACTTAAGGTATCCGACTACGTTCAAAGCCGTGATTTTGCAAAAGCGTATAAATGGATAATATTTATGATATTTAGTGTCACTTAGATTAGAAAATGTATATAAAAATATTTTAAAAATAGTATTACAAAAAAATTATTTAAATACAATATTTTGACAAAAAAATGAGCATGGAATGACCAATTTTCAAAATATTCTACTTTTACAAAAAAATGCTTCTATTATAATAATATTTCGCCTGCATATAGCTCAAACATCTATACAGAGGCTCAACTAGAAATTTTGAAATATATAACTTAAAAGTGGTTTTATTCATGTTTTACGACAACAGAGGGGAGAAATTTTAAGAAAAAAATGCCGATAAAATTATTTCAAATGGTTGTAACTCTGAACATAATGTGAATTTTTCAAAACTCATGATTGAACCTCTTTACAGATGTCTGAGCTATACACAGGCAAATATTATTATAATAGAAGCATTTTTCTCAAAAGGAGAACATTTTGAAAAAAGGTTAATTTTTTGCCAAAATATTGAATTTAAATGATTTTTTTTTTGTCAAAATGTCGTTAAAACAATTTTATGCATGTATTCTATTCTAAGTGACACTAAATATGATGAAAGTTATCCATTTGTGCGCCTTTTTAAATCACGGTTCCGAACGTGTCGGATACTAGTGTTCAAGGTCAAACAGGGCGTCAGCTATGATGGCCTTTTCGGTGGTATGTGTGGCTAACATTTCGTTCAGAGACGTTTACACTGTTGCTCTTTGAAGGGTCTCGGGGTTGTTAATTTTATCTCGAAGGGTGGAAATAAAATAATTTTGAAACATGTATAGTTCTTTTAAATTAAAATGAAATAATTCGAATATTTTACGCATTATTTACAAGAGTTATGGTTTCAAAAAATTACAATATGTTTGAAATGTAATCATAATTTTAAAAATTATTAGAATATGAAAAAAAAATAATTTTGTATTAAACATTAGGTAATTTTTGTGTTGCACACGCTATTTTCTAAAATAATAGCCTTTGATGTATAAAACTTCATAAAACTATAAAATGCATCATACTCTTTATACCTTACTAATTTAAGAATAATTCATATTTTGAATTTCAGAATATTTGAAAAATATTGGAATTTATATAAAAAAAAAATTTGAAAATGTGTGTAATTTTCTTTTATTCTTCTTAAAAATATTTAATATTCTACTTATATAAAATTAATACAGTCTAATAAGGATACACTTAACTTTATAATGCAACATATTGCTTGTAATTAAAGCTATTATTTTAGAAAATAGCGTGCGTAACTAAAAAAAACTACTTAATATTTATTACAAAATTATTTCTTTTTCATATGCTTATAATTTTTATAATTATGATTATATTTCAAACATTTTGTACTTTTTTGAAAGCATACTCCTTTGTAAATATTATATAAGAGATTCGAATTATTAAATTTAAATTTAAAAGAATTATACTTATTTGAAAATTGTTTATATTTTCTCCCCTCAAGACAAAATTAACACCACTGAGACTGTTTAAGATTCCGCGGAATTGGATGCGCTCGTGTTGTTCTGTCTAACTGGACAACTTTCACGAATCTCCTTTCATTTCTAGATGGCAAGTTAAGGGAGGCATCTCCTTCACGTAGCATTTGGAGGATTTCTCAGGTTGCGTTTTTAATATCTCGCGAACTTTTTAATATTTCCCATTTACTCCCCGAACTGTATGGGATGCTAATTCTCTCGGGGAGACACTTAGTCCAAATAAGTAGCATTTTGTTGTGAAATGCCTCTTGATCTCACAATATAGTCAACTACACTATAATTATTTCTCATTGCGATGTTCTTGAGTTCATTGCCTACTTCATTTTCAGTCTTTCGTGCCTCCCATAAAGGTGTATCTAATTTTCTCCCACATAACTTATGCGTTCTACTCCTCCGTGAACAGCAGGGCTTTCTAATCCGCGAGCAATATCTTAATGTTTGCGAGAGAAACTTTTTGTTCCCATTCCGACTCCTTTTTTTGCTTGCCTCAGTTTTCTTGTACAATCACGATATCCCATCTTTTTAGGCTGAAGGAAGCTTTAATTTTTAGAGTCCATATGAAATTGTTCGTCCCTTTTAAATCGGTAACTGTTATTTTTTTCATGGTAAAATATTCACATGGCCAATTCATACAGTGAAACCGATCTTTAATGCCAAGTAATGTTCTTTCTTGAATAAATTTTTTCCGGTTTTGTAGATAATAGTTTTACTTTACATAAACGAAGAAATATGAATAATTAAAACGGCACTCATCAAATACAAACTCCGATCACTACACATAGCGTATCAGACGTGGTTTTGTAGAAGGAATGTGTGGGAGGAAGCGCAGTTATTCTTTCGCTAGAAAAAATAGTTCGCCCGCTCCAACTCACTACAACCCTTAACCAATTTATAAGATTATTTTAGAAGTGATATTTGAGTCTCTCCTATTCACCCTATACCCACTTGACGTTGAGTATCGGGACACTCTGCGTATTTGCTCATTTTGTAAAAACCATGGTCTCCCTTTTAGGAAAGCTTTTAAACCTGTTTCTTTACTCCTTTAAAGAGATGATTATTTTTTAAATATAAATTAGTGCACTCGAATTACAGCTTTCATTAAAAATTCTTGACTCTATTAGCTATGGTTTTCACTAATAAAAAGTCCAATTAAGTGAAAAGTACTAGATAAAACTATCAGTGACAGTGGATCTTTTAAGCTATCCGGGTTGCGAAAAGCATGTTTGCCATATTTTTACAGCTCAAAAAATGATTGTTTACATGTGAGTAAAAATCGGCATAAAAAATTAATTACCTACAAATCGAAACATAATAGCTGAAAATCTTTACATGTTTTTAAAGAAAAAAATCCCTATATTGTTTACACATTAAAATGTTTTTAGGTAACTGCTTGTAGAACTGCTAAATAAGAAGTTTATGTTATCGTAAGTATTTAACACTGAAATAAAATGTCAGCAACTCTTTCCACATTCAACTCAAGACTTTATTCTACAAACTGAATATTCCATCTCCTTATCTATTGTCATCAAAAGAGTTCCAGAACTTTCCATAATTTCAATTACAGTTAATTTTTATAAATAAAAGCACGCGCGAGCATTAATATAAGGCACGAGAGAGATAAAGAATTACAATTTGTTACATCCTCCTCCTCTGGTTTCGACGGCGTCCCGACGAGGAACCAGGAGTCTGTGGGTCCTTTGGTGGACGGCCAGGTTTACGAAGAGGAATAAGGGGTTTTACTTTGTCAATATTACAAGGAGTTAAAGCAGAGGTGTGGTGAACACCAAGAGGTACCCCGGATTATCAAGATTAGCAATCTCGTAAGATGATGGTGATCTTTGTGTTAAAATCACGTTGGGACCGTCTCTGCGTGGCATTAGTTTTGCACTTCTTCCTTGCGCAGCGTTGCTCAGCGGATGCGATGCTACAAAGACATGTTCTCCAGGTTGATATGTTGGAGCAGCTTTTCTCTTTTTATCAGCTTAAAACTTCCTACTATCCTGTTGCTCTTCAACCACCTCTCTAATCTGAGTGGTAAACTTAGCGAATTTCTTGAGATAGGGAGTTATCTCTGGCACAAAATTATCATTCTGGATGACGACTCGGATATCTTTAACAACTTCACTTGGAGTGCGTAACTCTCTACCAAAATTCAGAAAGGCTGCCGTCTGTCCTGTCGTTTCGCATTTGGCTGTGTTGAGAGCAAAGCGGATGAAGGGTAGCTTCTCTGACCAACAATCCTGCTTGTCTTGGACGAGAATTGCCAGCCGTGGTTTCAGATCCCTATTATTTCGTTCAACTGAGTTAGCTTGTGGATGGTATACAAGGATCAAGGATTGATGGATGTTTAATAGGTAGCATATTTGTTGCATCACTGCTGACACAAACTGGGTTCCATTGTCACTGATAAGGCGGCGAGAAATGCCATATCTCAGTAGAACCTCTTCAATCAAGGTAATGGCACATTCTTTAGCTGTGGCATTGAGTAGTGCAAACAGTTCGACCCACTTGGTGGTACAATCCTCAATGATTAGGATTCATCTTTTACCATCTTTACTCTCAGGTAGGGGCCCGAAGAGATCAATGGCCAAGGTTTCAAAACGTTGGGCTGGCACAGGTGTCTGTAATAGCCCGGAAGGCTTCTGATTTGAAGCTTTGTATTTAATGCAGTCAGGACAGTGCTTTACAGGAGACATTCTGTATGGGGGTACAGAGATATGATGACTATTTCCCGTGTTAATGTGGTGCTCCAAGATATTTGTTGCTTCTCCCCCTGGTTCGAAGACATTTGGGAAGGATTCCAACAGGAGGTTAAGTTTCTCCTTCTGTGCACACACACACACACACAGAGATCAAACTTTCACTTTCCCCTTCTCTTACTTGGCTGGTGTTGTTGGACATCTTCTCAACTATGGTCGGGGTGTCCAATTCTTCCCCAAATAGATACTTGTGGGTAGGATTGTCCCAGAAGTACCAAAAAGTATTCTTCACATCTAGAATCAAACCAGCAGAACTAAGGAAATCTGTTCCTAGAAGTGTTCTATTTCCCTTTGCCTTTGGGAGAATTATGAATTTGGTCAAGACTGATCTCACCTCAATTTCTACCATTACTTGGGTTGTGAGGGCCTCACCTGTGGTCTATTGACTATCTGCTAAGCTCATTGCTAATGTGGTTTCCTGGAAAAGGAGTCTCTTACCCTTAAATATCTGGAACATCCTTTCACCAGCAATTGAATGTGAAGATCCTGTGTCTGCACATACACGTCCCTTTATTTCACAGAAAGTTATGTCGATTAGGGTCAATCGAGGGCTTCTGGTCTGAGCTGTGTAAATATTGATGTGCTTGGTTGCTACGTCTGTTCTTTGTGAGGCGTTGAGGTTGCAGGTGGAGCACCTAGATTTTATCACTCATTGTTTCCCACGGCCATAGCATCTGAGAGGGGATCTCTCATTTGGTACCTGATGGTAATATTCTCTTTTGGGAGGGCGTTAAGGTTTCCTGAATGATACCTGTCTTCCATCATTTACGATTTCACTTGCCTTCACGTATCTCCTAGTTCCACTGGGTAGGGAACGTTGGATGTTGTCAAAAGCTTCCAGCTTCTCTGCTAACATTTCTGGGGAGATAAGTTCTTCCCAGATATCCAGGTAATGTTCCTTACACTCTGGAGAGCATTTCTTTTTCATTTGATAGGCAATCATCAAATTCTTCAATCCGTCAAAGGATTTAATTTTAAGCTCATTGAGCCAACCTTCAAAATATGCTCGGATTTCAAAATAATAATCCTTCCACGTCCCATTAGGGCTTCTTCTGTGAAGTGAAAACAGCTCCCGGAATTTTTCTGCGGTTAATTTGAACCGTTGCAGAAGTATTCCTCGAATGTGGGAGTAATCCCTGCATTTCTCCTCAGGCTCACGGGCAATGAGGGAGGTTACATCACTAGGTAGGGCACCAATGATATAGGGAACCCACAGATCTTCATCAGGATCCAATAGCTTCATTTTCCGTTTGAATAATCTGAGGAACAGGTCCATGTTATCAACTTCAGGATTGAATGTTGGTAGCAACTTTTTTAATTCAATATTTGCTTGGGGTAGGGTGTGTGGACCTACGACTCTTTGAGTCTTATTTTGCAGTCGTATTTTCTGCAGCTCAAATTCACGCAGTGTTTGCTCTTTTTGTTTGTTTTCCCCGTCTATCCTATTTGATGTGATTCCCTCAAAGATACATTTCACAAATTCAGGGTCTTCCTTATAAGCATGATTTGTTAAAATTTTTGTCCTTAATTCAATTATTTTTAGCTCTTCCCCCTTCGACTCACATTCATCTAACTCAATAGCAAGCTTAATGTGATCAGCTTTTTTCCCTTTTCCCAGAAATGACATGACTGAGAAATTTAAGAGTTGCAAATAAATAAAATAAGTAACTAAGGTCCAGGCCTTATTGTCCACCAAAGCTCTTACAGATATATGCATACACTTTAAAATATGGCTAGCTTTAAAATTATTATGCACTTCAAAAACAATTAAAATAGGTAAATAAATTAGTAACATATTCAGAATACCAACAAGGAACATTAATTCAAATAATAAAATAATATAAAGAAAATTTAGGAATCATATCAGTTGTAATGATACAAAATTTCAATGTAATGAAAATACTAAACACAAAACTAAAATAATCAGGCATTTAATGCTACCTAAATTCAAAAGGAAATCAGTAAAATATCTAGCAAAATAGTAATTATTAATGTGCAATTCACAAAATATTAATCAGGAAACGTTATCTCACAAGAAATAAATTAATATACAGCAAAATTGAGAATTATCATTGCATAAGAATACCAAAAATCAATGAAATAAATAATAAAATTATCCCTAGCACTAACACACTATAGCAGGATTGCTATCACTTGTATATGAAAAATGCACAAAACACTATTGCAAAAACTTTTAACAGGAAATAGATGTTCTTTTTTTTTCTTTTCTTCAGACAATTGAAGTCAGGATGATTCACTTTCTCTATCGATTTCCAGGGATTTTCTCTTGCTTTAGAAGGATTACGGCGCAGTACCAGTAATTTTTTTCTTTCCGGGACAGTAAGGTTTACAGAGCCGGTTAAATTTTCATTTTTCTGCGGTGTTTCGTCACAGCGTCTACGGGATCGTAGTTCTTTGGCCACGGGTGTGGGCGCCGGTTTTAACACGGAAATAAAATGTCAGCAACTCTTGCCACATTCAACTCAAGACTTTAATCTACAAACTGAATATTCCATCTCCTTATCTATTGCCATCGAAAGTTCCAGAACTTTCCATTATTAAAATTACAGTTAATTGTTACAAATAAAAGCACGCGCGAGCATTAATATAAAGCATTAATAAAAGCATTAATATAAAGCACGAGAGAGATAAAGAATTGTCATTTGTTATAAGTATTAAATATAATTGAATTAGTTATAAAATTAAGAAATGTTTTATATTTCCTTTGTGTATTTCCTCTCAAAAAACCAGTACCTTTCATATACTTCACCTTATATTGAACTTAGTTTTTCGTAAAACTAGAAAATTGCCCAGTTTGATTAAATAAATTGTCCTTACTGAAAATATGGTCATATTTTACTACATTATGGATTACTTAAAATTTTTATACAACTATGTACTTTTGAACAAGCTGCGTGGTATCATCATTTAAACAAGCTATTATCAGACTTGATAAACTGAAAATTTATTTATAAGAAAATATTAAAAATGCTTATACTTTATTGTTTATTTGAAAGGGTAAACGAGTAAGTAAGGGTTAGTAAATTATATATATTGCTTATTTAGTTGTCACTTCAACTCGCGTAAAATAGAATAAAATGCCAGGATATCGAGGTAACGTTAAGAAAAAAAAAGGCATTAGTAAACTAATTACAGAAGCTCGCGCACTAGATGTAACTATAACTTGGAAGAAAAAGTGGTATCAAAGTTGTATTTTTCATTCCAGATGAGAAATTCCATGCTGTTAACATAAAAGACACATCTGTCTCGATGAACTACCCTGGTGTTATGCGCCATACGGTTAGTATCGGGAGAGGATTCCTGCTTGTCTTCAGTTTAAACAATGCCCGTTCATTCTACGAAGCTATCGAACTTTGGGAATACATAAAGACACACCGAGGTAAGAAAATAAATTTTTTTCAAGCATTCATTTTGCAGCAATTTACATTTAAGAAACAATGTAATTTGTTTTAATATTTGTCAAAAAATACATATGTATATTTACAACTGACCAATACAAATATTTCCATATCTAGATTTTAAAATACTTAAAAAAATTTTTAACTGGAAGGAATTTGAATTACATCTAAAAGAGTTTGCCTTTTGTTTCAAATGCAGGTATGAACAATCATACATTCCAATGTGATTATACTAATTTTTTTTCAAATGGAGCTGATGAGTGGTATTTTACCATTACCTATCTAATGCATTTCTGGGAGCTTGTATCCAGCTTTTGCAAATATTTAAGCATTATGAATGAGAAAGATGTTTCAGCTAGGAGCTTATTTGAGACATATGATGACAGGCATTACAAAGCTAATAAATTAGAATTGGAAGAACAAAGTTTTAAATACATTTGAATGGGAAAGAGTTACAAACTAATATTTTAGAATCAAGATATGGACAATAGACTCTAATGTCCAGAGCCAATTATAAAATTATTTGAAGGAAATTTTGCAAAATAAAAAAAAATAAGGTGTCACATAAATAGTGTGTTACTTTTTGTATTTTTTTTTTTTTTTTTTTTTTTTGCGATTGTATAAATACTATACCCTTTCACTAAAAAGTTGATTTCTTGACATTCAGATGAGACTTTTAATATTGAAGGCTTTTAAAGAAATACTAGCTGCATGATCCGGCCTTTTCAAGAGCGTAACTTTTTGCAAATGGGAATTACCTCTTGTCGTCTCGTATTCAGTACTTTTTGGTTTGTGTGTGATTTCTATATTTTTTCCTTAAAACTTCCTTTTTAGAAATTTCTTATAAGTCTTTGACCCGTCGGACGGGTCTGTTTCCCCTCCGCTTAGCCCAGCGTTGCACGGGCTTTTTTCAAGGGTGTAGTTTCATTCCCCAAGGAAATTTCCCCTTTCAGAAGGCCAGCACTTCTGGGTGTGTCTATTCTTAATGTGATTTCTATATTTACACTAGCAAAACTTCCTTTTCTGAGATGTCTTCAGTTTATCTTCCTTGACTGACAGGTTTCTTTCTTCTCGGTTTAGCCCGGTGTTGAACGGGCATTTTCGAGTATAAAACTTTTTTCCCAGAGAAATCTTTTTTCAAATTTCTATTTTCGATTTAAATTTACAAAACTAATTTAGTTTTATCCATAAGAGAACATAAAATGTGTGATTTTAGTATTGAATAATTAATTTAGTAATGAATTATATAAAAAAACAACGCTGCTTTAGTTTTTTTAAAAAGTATTTTTATATTCATTTTTGTTAAATAATGAATTGAAAATTTCTTAATGTTAGCTATTGATTTAACAGCTTATTCTAGATGTTTTATTATTCAATTATAAATATGTAATTATAAAAAAAGCAAAAACTATCGGGAAAAGCCTAGAAATGTGTTAACATTCATGAAAAGAGATTCAAAAAGGAAATAATACAAATTAATAGAAATATTTCACTATACCTTAAGCACTCCTGAGTTATGTGGTTGTCTTACCACAATTAATTATCCCTGGCATTTAGCGATTCTTTTCGTTGCCTTTTTACGGCTCCCCGAATCGGAAAAGTACTTTTAAAAAATAGTTTTTAAAATTACACAGTTTCATCAATTTTTTTTTTTAGAAAATTAATACAATATTCCGTTTCAACTTCACTTGGCAGCATTAGGTAAGGTAGAAAATGCACCAATTTACTAAAAAAAGTTTTAAAAAGTAGCTAGCCACATGGCTCGGCTTTGCACGGGATATTTCGAGTGAATTATATTTTGCCCATGGAAAATTCCCCTTCACTTCTTGATGTCAATACTTCCTTGCGTGAGCGTGATTTCTATATTAATATGATTAAAATTCTCGTTTTTGAAATTCCTTTCACTTTTTCGCTTCATCGGAAAGGTTTGTTTCCATTCCGCTTAGCCTAGCATTGCACTGGCTTTTTCGAGTGCAATTTTTTTTTCCTCATAGAAATTTCTCCTTTCCCTCCCGATTCCAACGCTTCTTTGAGTATGTATTTGCAAGGGGGTGATGTTAGGGGGGTGAGCTCTGTATTTATGTCATTAACATTTTTTACGAAATTATATCCACTTCTTTTCCTTATCATACAAGTTTCTTTTCCTCCGCTTATAGCCCGAAATGCATAGGCTTTTTTCGAGTGTAATAAATACTGTTTTCAACTCCTTTTCCCTATGGATAAGATCTTCAAATTTCTATTTTCAATTAATGATTTACAAAAAACAATTTTGCTTTAGTTAATACAAAATATTTATTAAAAGCGAAAGTAAAATGTTTCTAATATATTTAAAAAATTATAATTAAAACAGTACTTATTATAAGTTTTTAGTGTAATTCCTCTGAAAAAACAACTTGGTCTCAATCAGCTTGCCAGGCTCTGCGCTCACGAGCCCAATGCAGATGCAGCCATTGATGGTTTGCCGGGAGTGGGATCTTTTATAAAGACTTCCTTACACGCAATCGACGGTGCATCAGGCGTCAACGAATTGATGAAGCATACATTAGTACACCTGTCGCATTAGACCAACGTGCTAGCAACAGCCTGGAGGAAGCTGTACGAACATTCACCGCCATGCAGAGCAGGTGTCGATCGTCGCGTGCTGACGTTACCTTCCGTCGTCCAATGCCAGTTTTTCGAGTTGTTCAGTGCTCGTCGGTCCATTGCTTCCAAACTCGCATCACTGTGGAACTGTTCTATTGCACACGAGTTCTAAAGGCCGATAATCCTCCCCTGTTCAAACTCCGTAATTTTGTTGGATTTTTTCTTTATTTCGTCGTGGAGGCATACTTAGGTCTGACTAAACGTTCACCACTAGCAAATAATCATTAACTATTTTCAACATCCGGCTACAACCCTCTATTTATATGTTTCAGCATCTGTTCAGAGGGTGCTGCGCACGTCATGCATGCACGGTGACTTTTAAACATTTCTATTATAAGTAACATCCTATCCAAAGCTCCTTTAATTCCGATGGTTCCTTCATGGTGTTGCATTTTTTTACAAACAGCAGTGTAAATAATTAACTGTGTTGCTCGCCAAACTGTTTTTCACTGCTTTGGGGGTTCTAAAGATACCTGCCAAAAACAAGCAACCGGCGCTCTCTGACTGTTAAGTGCGAGAAAAATGTGTCAACTACAAAAAGAACCACCCTTCATATCCACGATCTTGAACGACGTGGTGAACTGAGAAAGAGATTGCTGCTTTAAAAATAAAACAAATATCGTATTCAGAAGCTCGGCGTGTTGCTTCGTCACACACGCCAGATTCTGGAGTTAGCTATGCAGCTGGAGCCAAAAATATTGATTTGTAACTATTCAAACTATTGAAGATTCATTTATCACATTTCGCTCCAATACAACAGCTAAAATAAACACTAATCTTCCAGTGGATACAGTTATATCTATATCAATTTCAAATAAACCGTAGACGAAAAAACTCGGATTAAGGAATCTGAGGTATTGCTGTATAAAAGAAGAGGGCAACGATAAACCACATAAGATAACAGAAATCGATATGATGGATCTTCATCGATAGGAAGAGGATAAAATTCTTTCACTCTGTTCCTTGACTTCTAGCTCCTTCAAAGGAACGAGTGCTAAAACTTTATGACCACCTTATTTTCCTGGAACTGCCATGGATTAAAAAAGAACTTGACTTGATGATTTCAAATCCATCATATTCACGAACCAGCTAGTATACGTTGCTCTTCAATAGACATGTTTGAAGAGTACCATGACAATGAGAGCACATGGTTACAATTGTGTACCATGGGATGTAGATTGAAATGCATTTCCAAAGGGAGGTGCATGCCTTTTTACGTCCCATATTTTTATCCGAGTAATTTCTCACACTGAACACATCATTACAGACTGTTGCTATGAAGATTCTTGTTAATTCTTTAGTCACAGTCTTCTGCTTTTATTTGTAGCCAAAAGATGCTTTGACTCAAGCAGATTTGAATCAGATAGTCAGTCAATGGAGTACTCCATTTATACTGCTCGATGACCTTAACCCAACAGTTAACGCGCAGGGTATCTCGTACCTATATCTTAACTTTTTAAAATGCTCCTTCCAAACTGTTTTTGAAAAATGGTTGCTTCTTCGTGTAAATGACTTTAATGTCATTTCCTTGAGGGGGATCTAGCCTGTTGGCGAGTTAAATACAGTATTTACCAATAAAGAAAGTTTCTTCTGAGATGATGACGAAGTATTAGATGATGAAGAACATAAAAACAACCATGATTAATTTACAGAAATCAACTCAGATTTAAAAGAGAAACATGCAGACACCGTTGAAAATAATTTCTTTATACGGAGAGACAAAGAGACACTTTTTGGAAGAAAGTAAAATTCCGTCCTATTATTAGAATTTCTTGAAAGAACATTTATTTGAAATTTCCAGGAAATAAAAGTTTTTTTAAAGATGCCACTTATCCATTAGAAACTTGGTATCTACTATCTAGTACAAAATTGTCTTATCCCCCCACACACACCACCACCACCAAATTTTATTCTGGCAAAAAAAAAATTTTTACCATTACCTGTTTCTGTATCTTCAGGTAAGTAAATAATTTCCAGTAAATTAAAAATTATTAAAGTTACTTGAGAAATAATATGACACAAGAGGCGTTGAGATTTGGCCATCTTCTATATGAATTCCGAAATCTCTGAAAAATTTATTTCACTGAAATTATTCACAAATTTGCTTCTTAGAAAGACAGAAAAAATTTTCATATATTTAATTGTTAGGTAGCCGTTTTGTAGCAAAACTCTGATTTATATATTTTTCGTTTCATGAGATTAAAGCTTTAGTACTTTTTTTATTGGTTTATATTTTCTGTGAGTAAATACTGCTGTTTCACAATTCTATTTAAAATATCTATTTTTATCCAAAGGTAATATTTTTGTTTACTTGTGATTTTGTTAAAGCATATTGTCACTATAACCTATTAATTTAACTCAGTGGCGCAACAGCACATGAGGGCGACGGCCTACTGTGTCCAACTCAGTATATGCGACCTTGGGAACTGAGGTGTATCAGCAGATGTTTCAGTCAGCTGGTCAGTATGACGTGAAACTCCCAGTGTTAAGTTCCCAAGCAAGCGTGATACTCATTTACCGACCAGCTGAAGGGATGAAAGGCTGAGTCAACCTTGCCCAACACGGCTGGCCCAAAAATGTTTTTCACCTTTGTTTTATTTTTAACTCTTCTGCAGGTATATGAGTTGATAAGGATAAGTTTTAGTCAAGATTAAAAAATTCTCTAGAGGAGTGGTGCATTAGGTCTTTACACTGGAGCCGCCAACACCCTAGGATCTGCCCTGCTTGAGGTGAACTTCCTAGAAGGCCTTTGAATGGTTCAGCCTTCTGTGGAAAAAAGACTATCCGAGTTTTATGGGTGCTAAATGTATTGGAGATCCAACGCTGAGCTTTAAAAATCACTAAATTTCTTCTAGACTTATTTAGCTGAATGACACTTATTATATATGCTATCTCTTAAATACGTTTATATCATTTAACACATTTGTATTTTTTTGTTCAATTCTAGGTGATAATGCTCCCGTTCTTCTTGTTGGGAATAAAAAGGATTTAACAGCGGAAAGAGAAGTTTCCGAAGAAACTGTAAATCAAACCATTGGGAATGTCGCTCTTTCCAAGCAATATAGGGAGGTTACTGCCCACTCAATAACAGATATAAATAAATTATTCGATGAACTTATTATTTTTATTTTAGAACTGGAAAAGCATCCCCATACCATATAAAAACCTTAAAAACTCAGTCTAGTAGTTTTCTGTTATGTCTACTTATTAGTAAATTTATATAAAGTTATATTAAAGTTAAAGTCAAATTAAAACTATACATAAGGTCGTTTGTTCTTTATGGCATCGGTTTTTATAGTCAATTTTTATCAATAAATAGCATATTTTTTTGTTATAATATATTTCTATCTTATGGCCATAATTCTCGACAATAGCTCTAGCTCAAATAGTTCATAATAAAAACTTTTTCTTGGTAGTGTTATGCAAAATTTACTCCATTCCACTTGAACCGTTTTCCAGTACTCGTTCAGTGTTTTTTGATGCTTTTTTCCTAAGGCTCGTTTTGAGGCTTTATTCAGTAGTTTGTAGGTTCGTTTGATAAATATTTTTTACTCAATAAATCATCGCAGTTCATCGGGATAGATGAACTGGGGTTTTAACAGATCGTTTCAAAACACAAAAAAAAACAAGAGTCAATTACAAAAGAGAGAGAGAGAGTGTAGGGTGATTTTACACATTTTTCATCAAATGGGATATACTTTATTCCTGTTTCTGTTCCTTTCTTTGCTAAAAAAAAGCGGCAGTTAACTTGAACGTGTAACTAGTGGCTCTGTCTAGGGATTGCAATACCGGTATACCGGGATACCGGTGTTTTGAGCTATTTGTACAATTTTGTAATACCGGTATTTATAAGTTTAAATACCGTTTTTTTTTCGGTATTTACTAGAAGCAGAACATATGTTAATATTAGTTTCTAAATCTCGTTGAAACAGTTTACTCTTAATGATGGAACGATTTTTGAAACTGAAAAATCCAATCCAAAAAGCAATGATCTATTTAAACCTGCAAACTAATTTTTCTAATAGTGAATTGAACTTAATATCCAGAATTTTGCATCAGCTCTACTTCCAATAAAACTAGATAGGCGTCATGTCAGAGAGATTTTAGTTTATTAACACTATTTCAACGACAAATTTTAATGCTGCTATCACTGAAAGAACAGCACACATCACTATCTGAAGAACTGCGAGTATCTGTTACATTGAAAAATTACACAGAAAAAAGGCATTGCTAAATAGAAAACGTCTTTCGGTATTTACATAACTATAATGATTTTAAAAATGAAAATGAAAAAAAGAAAAGAAAGGAGGCTAACCAATTTAAATTTGATCAAGTTTGTAGTAAATTTTCTTTAAAAAAATTGAAATTAACTGTCAAATAAAACAAAGAAACACCTGTGTTTTCTTTGTTTTTCTAAAATATCTACTACCTGTATTAAGATCTAAAAAATACCGAATACCGCTATTGAACTTTTGGTCCAATATTGCAATCCCTATCTCTATCCATATGAAGCCCAAGTTTATTAATGCCCTTTCCATACGAAATTGGAATTTCTTCAAAAATTAGCTCTAAAACATTCTGCTGATAGAAGAGAGGATGTGAATTCGGCTTTACTTCAGAATTTTTTTTTATTTTTAATTTGCCGTTGTTAGAAAATCCTGCAAATATGAATAACTTTGAAAACTTGACTTGACTTAAAAACTTGAACTGACGAAGGCATTTCTTACAGTCATTCCTGTCAGTTGAAAAGCAGAAAACTAATGTAATTTTCCTTTCTGCAGTCACTTTAATATAGCCATACCTTATCAAGTGTTGCCACAAATTTCCAATTTTTAAGAAGCTAGGTGTTTTTTACATAATTTTCTACCGTTTACATTTCTTTCAGCAATATGTTTTAAAAAAGGAGACGAACTTTACGTTTAAACAATTGTTTTAACTTTAAATCATCATGAATGATTATAATTACAGTTCCAGAAGACATTCTTAGTTTCGATGCAGTAAATCTTTCAGTCGGCGGATTTTCTTTTAAGATCAAAGTCTTCATTTTCTTGATACTTGTCTGCATTTGATCAGTCTTACGGTGAAGTTTCGTAGTCATATTTTCATTTTTACTTTCTGCTAGATGATGTTTACCTTTTTAATATAATATATTAATACTCTTTTGATTGAAATGTAGTAAATGTGGTTTTCACACCTCTTTTTAAGTTGTTGATAATAATATTTCCCCTTGGAAAGCGTAATTAGGTAACCTTTGAGCTGTATACCATTTTTAAGAGCCAATTTAAAAATAAATCTTTTATTTTACATTCCAATCAGAAGAAAGTCTTAGCAGACGATTATTCTAAAGTTGCCAAATTTTTATCTCAAATTGCAAATGAGAAAGTGAATTAAAAATCGTTTCCATAAAGTGCTAACGACCATCTGTAAAGTAAATCTGACCGTCTTTGATTTCTTCCTTTGTCAGAGAAAAAGTATATAAAAGTGTGTATGACAGTTACATCAAGAGTTTCAAGTTTCATTTTTATTGATAACCAATTATTAAAACTCTTGTTAGCTGTGATTTTTTATTATTTTTAGTAATAGTTATAATACTCTATAGTTTCAGAAATTCCATTGAGATCTTCTTCAACGTTAAGTTTAATGAAAAAAAAAACTTTTCTTTTTAAAATAGCTTTTAGAAAAACAAAACTCTCAATGTTTCTTTGATACGCCAAGTATTGATAATGTGACGTTAATATTTTATTGTTAATACATCATAAAGCAATGACATGTGAACAATGTATTATCTCTTCCTTTCATAAATTTAAATTAGTCAAAGAATGTTTCATGTAAAAATAAAATATTGGGATTGTTCATTATTTGCTCCTCAGAATAAGAGATATCTGTAGTTAAAATGCTTCAAGTCTGTTTTTGGTAAGTTATTTCATTACACGTTTTCAATTAAAAAACTACCTGAACCAAATTTTTCAAAATTCCTCATAAAGTTCCTTAAATGAATATACAAAATTTTTGGTGCTTAGCAGAACTAAGTCATATGCGACACAATGAGGAATTGCCATAATTAAATAAATGAAATACAAAATAAAAATCTTCGATAAAAATAGATAACCTTGTTCGTCGCCTTAAAGAGTAATATACTTATAAAGTGACTACGCGCACTACTTATACCAGTTCTATCTGTTAAGTAGCTATGTGTATGAATTTCTAAAACTATTTAGTATATAAACTCAGCTTCTAGATTGATAATACAACGAATCAAATAAGCGAGAGAAATTGATGAAATTATATGTTTGCTGCATAAAATAAACCATATGTTTGTGTATAATACATTATGTTTTTACTGGAGACATTTCAACTTAAAGTCAAAGCTATTGGGAAACTTACTATTCTGAATAAAATGATTTAATGAAAATATTTAATTTTAAAAATTAAGCATTTAGTTTTTTTAATTAAATAGCAGAGTTTAACTGTCAAATATCGTTTCCATTTCTTCACCATAGCAACACAATCTGAAAATTTAAGGCTGGTCATTTGATTTTTTTTCCGGTTTCTTTTGAAGTGTAGAAATTACTTTTTTTTTAACTTCAATTCCATGTATAAAAACCAAATATATATAACTTCTATAAAACACTATATATATATATATTTATATAACCCTAAATAATCGTAATCAAATTATCATATATACTCGATTCGATTCTAAAGGAAACCCCAAACTTTTTTTGTGAAAAAAATAATATTAAATAATAAATAAATATATTATATATAGCATTAATAGAATAATTATAATAGTAAAATTATTCATCAATATCGGATGCTTAAAAAGTTTTTTAATGAAATTTAAAGGCAAAATAATAAGAAGTTAATGATTAATTTATTTTTCTAGTAAAAAATTTTTACGTCCATACATTTACCCAAAATTGCTGTAATCGGAAATATACTGTTCAATTTTCTCCCCATCCCAAGAATTTTTCCGCCTTCGATTCTAAGCCAAACCCGATTTTCCAAAGTATTAAGAGTAGACAAAAAAAATCAGTAGACAAAAAAACCTTCAGGTTATAGATTTTGATATATCTAAAATCTCCAATTCCTGACCTTTCCAAAGATATAAAATATTTTCTACTTTAGATTATTAGAAGTATCTCAAAATGACTTTTAAAAAATAACCAGCTGTTGTTAAAATCTCACTTTGACAGATAAAGTAAACACCTTGCTTTTAAATCTTTCAAAGCTTCAAATAGTTTTATTTATTCATACGCAATTTTAACAGTAGATTAACTGCAAGTATAACTGTTTATCTATTTTTCGAGGGAAGCTTGCATACTTTCGTAGAATTTAATGAAAGTATTTGCTAATAAAAAACAAATACTTAATAATAATAACAAATGGAAAATTTTCATTTTGAATGAAGAAAAAATATGAATTGAAGAACTTAAACTTTATGTTTATGATTTAGCTTATTTATTCAACATTTAAAAAGCTGCAATGTAAATGTAATATATTAAAATTTAAAAAATACATCAAAACTAGGCAGAATATTGAAAAAGCTAATATTTCCCTATTGAATAAGCTCTAAATGTGCCATGAGATGCCTCGATATGGAAAGTCTAATGAAGACAATATGTAAATTTTTTCACACTCCAAAAAGAAATATACGAAAAAAAGATTAAATATAGGAAGAAGATAATATATTTTTAAAAAATAGATAAAATAGGGCTGGATATTTGATGAGATAAGATGGCGTAAAAAATAACTGTTTCCTAAAAATTATAGTTTTAAAATTGTGTTTAAGAAATGATTTTTTTCTAAATTTACTGTATGTGGATATACTACAAGTTTATATTATAAATTCCTTATAAGTATACTTGTGCATACTGAAGTGATATTTTGAAATATTACGAAAACAGTTAGCTAAAGAGCACATGTCGTGACAAAATTGATAACTTTGAATAAATTCAGTGAATATAAGTAAGTTTATTTTTGAAAAAACTAAACAATATATTTAAAAAATCTCACTTCAGTATAAATATAAATGCTTCTTTATTGCACAGACAAGTGTTTAAATGTCCATATTCAAAAGTTTCTCAATGAAAGGTACCTAGAGGTAATTCATATGTGAAATACCATGTATAAAATCATAATAAAAATTTTGAAATGTTGTATAGTCATGTATTTCCAAATGCACACCAAACTCATATTGATACATTTTCACGTGATATTTATGATGATTTATGGTCAACTTTGATATTTATAATGCATCAAAGCTAAGAATTCAGCAAAAATTTATACAGAATTTCAGAAAGTTCACGTAAATTCTAGAAAATATTTCGTTATATTATCTTCGTAATTATATATATATATATATATATATATATATATATATATATATATATTCTGGGCAATTTGAATAAAATAGGAAGCAAAAAAGTCTTAACATAAATAAAGAAGTTAATGTGTAACAAAATGGAACAAATAACATATTGTAATTCGTAATTTTTGTGATGAAGTGACATTTTTCATATTTAAAATGCATTTTTCTCAAAATGTTGTTTTTCAAATTGTGTGTATATTTTTCTCAGAATCTACTGTAAGAATACACGTGAAATTTTTACTATATATTCCTAATACCTAAGTATATATTTTGAAGTGAGTTTTTCTTAAATATTTTCAAATATTTTGCTAGAGAGCAATTATCGTAACAAAAAATGACCATTTTCAAAAAAATTCATAGTGATACTTTTACTTTGCATTTTTTTGAAAACACTAAACAATATATTTGAAAAATCTCATATTTCAGTATAATTATAAAAGTCTACATAATATACAGACAAAATTTGAAGTCTTTATATTTAATAGTTTCTTAAAAAAGGTACATAAACAATGCAATTCAACATTAGTGGTATAGCAGGTACCGACTACCTTAACATTGGGAAAAACGTGGGGCTTAGATTTGAATAAATATGGTTTTATTCTGTTGGAATCCGAGGCATTTCAATTTTATTTGAAAGAAAGCAAAAGTTAATATTTTGGCTAATGCATCAAATATTTATTCTTAAAAGATTTCCAACTCCTTTGCGTACAAGAAAACTTTTTAAATCAATATACTAAAGGTTAATATCAATTCTTAAAGGAGGTAAATTAACACTGAGATGGTTAAATTTACTGAAATTCTATTTGTTGAATTACCAAAGGACTTAGAGAGAGACTCTCTATGGTCACAAATCTTTTATAGCTTTTTGCATAACTATTCTGTCCTCTATCCATTTAGATAAAACTTTCAAAATCTTACGTAATCAAAAGAATTCAATTAGTTTATTGTGGAGTTAGATGAAATACATTTACAGGATTTCTATATTTACATTTTCTCACAATATGAAATTGTAAGGAATCTAAAAAATTTTTTAACATTTTATCTGCTAACTCTTTTTTTATTAAAGAGGGGAACAAATTGATGAATGTTGCTGGCATCCAATATAAACTAATCAATTTCACATCTGAGTATAAATGACGAAAATTTCAAACATTTATATCACACTGTAGAATCACGTCTAAACATGTCTTAAAAGTTGCTAAGTTAATGTGGCACATCGACAGAATTTTTCAAATCTTTGTAAGCAATAGAATTTTCAAAACTGATTGTACTATGAAGTTACACGTATGGAATGGCTTCGTCAGTGTACAGCAGGGGCGTAAAACACGCGGCCCACGGGTCGCATATGGCACGTCAGTACGAAAGTGGCACCCAGCTGTTTCCATTAAAAAAATTATACATCAGGTTTCTAAAGTTTTTTCATTTCAAAATTTATTTGAGGAGGACCTTATATATATATCTACACTATTGAAATTCGAAGGTAAACAAGCATATCCATCTTTGCTTGTTTGTTTCTATATACGTCTATTTAATCACGAACCGCATATCGCAGAACCTCCCCAAAGGTACCAAACGCTCGGGAATGATTTGAGAAATCTGATTTTACTATTTATATTCTGATATTGCAATTAGTTAAACAGATATTAATTAAGAACCTTAAATGCAGAACTGTTTTACCACTGTGTGTTGTTTCTTCGGCTGCTCAAAATGAATGCTCTTTTTTGCAGTTTTGTACTTTTAAAAAAGTTATTCAATTCTTCATATCAAACTCAGACAAAAAATAATGGCATAATCGAAAAAATTATTTATTTCTCCACGATACGGTATATTTTTTTACAAAATAATGATAGTTTCTATTTTCCTAAAATCAATCAAAATTGACGCTTTTCTATGATAAAAAAAATTCTAAATTATAAATTTTTAGTTTACTTTCGCGTTAATGACTTGATATTCTATACTAAAAAAATCATGTTTTTCTCTTTTTAGAATCAGTCATTTAAAAATTAAATGTCGAAAACTTATTGTTTACGATTTTTCAAAAAATACTTACAATTTTAATTAAACGTTTAATAACTTCATTGTTTCTAAAAGTAATCTCACACCTAATAAACATGCCATTATGTTAATTCAACATATAATAAACATGTTAAACTTGGAAATTTTAAAAATTTATTTTTTAAATTTTTTTGATGCAAAGAACGACCAGAAGTCATTTTTACAAAACGGGATTTATTCGAAGGTCTAAAATGGCCTGAAATAAATTACGTAGTGATATTCTAAAAAACTGAATTTTTAGTCCTTAAGAATTTAATATACCTAACTATATATCTAACACTTTAAGATGTTAGTCATTTATTTGTTTTGTAGATTTATGTAGATTTTATTTGTTTTGTAGAGATTTATGTAGATTTTATTTGTTTTGTACACACTTTTTTTTTACATTTCAATTAAATAAGCAGAACTTCCATAGAAAAAATACAAGCAATGTTCATACAAAATATTTCCGTTTATTTAAAAAGACTTTTCACTCTAAGTGACGTAACCTTCACGGCTCGATTGTCAAAGCATCTGCTTACCATGCCATTGGCCAGGGTTCGATTCAAGCTATAGGTTGTTTTTCTTTATTCACCCAATTCGTTTAATTATTTTTATCAATAAACTTATTAGAAAGCTTTATTGAATATTAAATCATATTTTAGAAATTTTTTTTGCATTTAAAAAATAATTGCTGTAATTATATAAATATTTATGTTATAATTTATAAATATAATTATTAAAAAATAATACATTTTAAAAATATGTTACAATAAACATCAAATGATACTTATATAAAAATTGGTTATCAAAATTTTTTATTATATGATATTCAATATATTTTAAAAACATATTATATAAATTTTATTATAATAATATATAAAATATAATTTTATAAATATTTATAGAAAAATATTTTAATTAATATATAATATATATATATATATATATATATATATATATATATATATATATATATATATATATATATATCTTATATTATACACTAATTTAATTATTTTACAACTTTTTAAAATATTTAATAAGTTTTTATCAATAAATGTTATTTTCCCTTTTATCAAATGGTACGTCACAATTAATTGCTAAATGAACATTTTAATCACATTTAATAATTTAAAACCTAAGAAGGAAACTATTGTTAAACCATTAATATGTTAGATTTGTGTATAATACACTTTTTTTCGTCAGATACGTCTTTAAATAATTTACTGAGAACACAGTAAAAATAAAAACTATCAAATTAAAATAAAGTGTTAAAATGTTTTTATCCGATAAGTTATTTTTTTTTGTACGATTATTTCAATAAATGTAAACATCTATCTAGGCTTGCCCCCCATAATGTTTTTTTATAACTTTTTGAGAATAGACCCTGGATTCCACCTTGAACACCAAGATTTATTTGAGACAAAGAACGACCAGAAGTCATTTTTACAAAACGGGATTTATTCGAAGGTCTAAAATGGCCTGAAATAAATTATGTAGCGATATTTTGAAAAACTGAATTTTTAGTCTTCAAGAATTTGGCAGTCGTAAGGAGATTCGAGTCGTCCACCGTGAAGCAAATCATTTCTGGATCTTTGCCATCCTCCGGAATGTTAGCAATCGACAATTCGATAGGAACAGGCTGGCCACCATGGTGAAATACGTTGACATGGGTAAAAAAAGGCTAAGTGAGAATGTCTCTGGTGGATGAGCACTCGCCTTTTATACTCTGCTGGGTCACGTAAATCGATTCCTATTGGCTGATGCTTTTCCAACCTTGAATCACCAGACAACGATGAAAGAAATCTTTAGTGCAAAGGTTCCCCAATACAGATGAACCCAATCTTGGTGCATCAAACAGCATGATTCAGCACAAGGTTTCCACAATACAGATGAATCAGTAGTGTGTAAATGAGAGAGCTGGACCAGTCCCGCAAACAGGGCGACGAAAGTACTTTGGTGCACCATCTCATCGTAATAAAATAATGGTGTTGACTCTAACCATTCCAGGAACCCCTCACGAGAGAGCTGGACCAAGACCCCAAACAGGGCGACAAGAACAAATTTGACGCACCCCCAAAAATGTAATGACACCTCATCGATCCCTCTCATAGTTATAAAACAATGGCGTGGACTTTATCCATCCTAGGGACCCCCCTCGAGAGAGCTGGACCAACACCGTAAGCAGGGGGACGCATCTACCTCCTTCTTAAACAATGGTGCCAAAAAACACCATGCGTACTTAACACCCTCAAGTTGTTTTCATCTTTTAATACTTTTCGAAGTATTAAAAAAATATATTTATCCACTAAATTTATGGTTCATTGAAAGGGAAAAAAACTGAACCACGATTGCATATTGCAGCTAGTAATATACAAGTAATTTTTCGGTAGTGAAGCGAGTAGAACTCATCAGACAAAATATGCAGCTTGTATCTAAAAAGATAGCACCAGTCAATTTTATTATGAAATTCCATAGCAAAATTTTCATCAAAGGATTGGAACCGTGTTATATTTCTCCAGTTTACTCGATCTTCATACTCTCTTATCATGTTTTCACTAAGTTTCTGAGACGCTGATACTGAGTCCATATCTAACTTTTCATGATATTTTCTAATGAATGGTTCACTCAGAGTTTGATGATGAGATACAGCAACCCATTCTAACAAGTTGATATGTTTTCCATAAAATCTTCAGACATTTTCTGAAATCTACACAGTGTACTCCATTCAAAATCTTTTCATGTTTATCCATGAAAGATTCCGACAGTTTCTGAAATTGGGAAATAATAGACCAATCTTCTTCAGTTGCGTATTCTTCTATGAAGGCTTCGCTTAAAAGGTGAGTACTGAAAAACGTAACGCCAGTTCACAAAATCTGACAATCCATGCAAAATTTTTCTGTAAGAGTTTTTAGAGAATTCGTTCCAATCTATTTCATTAGACA
>BMAU01005300.1:0-42714 GCA_019973935.1 Trichonephila clavipes | reverse complement strand
CTCTGAACACTGTCTTTAAGTTTTTGAAAAGATTGTTGACATTCTGGGGTCCAATTCCAATTTTGATTATTTTTAAGAAGATTATTTATGGGTATTCTTAATTTTGCATATTGAGGAATGAATTTATAATAGACATTAATACTACTAAGAAATCTTTGAAGATCTTTTGCATTTCTAGGGAATAAAAGTTTTTTAATTTTTTCGACATTTGTATTATTTGGAGTGTATGACCCTTGTTTTATTTCATATCCTAAGAAATCAATTGTATCTTTACTAAAGTTACAATTTTAGAATTTTAATTTAATATTTTCTATTTCTAAAATTTAAAAAATTTCCTCTAAATGTTTTGCATGTTCTTGAATTGATTCCAAAAATACTATTCTATCGTTAAAGTAATTTAATGCAAATTTTATTTGGTATTTATTTAAAATCTGTCTATTAACTCTTTGAAATATAGCTGGAGAATTTTTATATCCACAAAAAGCAAACGATGAAATGGAAAAAGACCGTAATTTGATGTAAATGCAAGTTTTTCAGATTCATTATCATTTAATTTAATGTGCCAATAACCTCTACATTGGTCGATCGTTGAGAAAAATTTTGCATGTGTTAATTTGTCTAAAACTGCATCTATTCGGGTAATTGGTTTTGCATCTAATTTTGTAATAGCATTTAGCTTTCTGTAATCGATACATAATCGTGTACGGGCATTATCCTTTTTTTAAAAGCCAATGTTATAGGGGCAGCGTAAGAACTATAAGATGGTTTTATTATTCCTGCTTTCAATAATGCATCTAATTGCTTTTTTAATTCCGTATCATCTTTAAAATATATCCTATATGGTCGATTTGCAATGAGTAATTCTGAGGTAAGTATTATTTTAGGAGAATTACATTTTAATTCGCCCACATCAAACTTATTTTTAGCAAAGACATGTTAGTATTTATCAATAATCACATTAATAATATCATAATCACTGTTAGGAATTATTTCTATATTAAACACACATTATATATATATCAGTTTTCTTAGTGATAATTTTACTATTACTAAATTTAAGAGTTTCATTTTTCTTTAGTACTGTTCTTAGATTTATAATTAAAAATTTTTTTTTCCTCTTTGAAAAACTTTATAGTCACTAAAATTAATATTTAATTCAAAAATACTCATAGTTTTATCAGAAATTATTAAATATTTCAGTTCTACATTTACTATGAGGAATTTAATATCTTTAATAATTTCTCCTATTTTCAATTGTAAAGTAATTGCCTCACTCATCTTAATTTGTCCATTGATGGTGGCAATTTTTGTTTTGATATTTTACACATTGTGTTGTCCCTTGATTTGTGATATATTTTTTGGAATAATGTTGACACTTGTGTGATCCTGTATCCAAGAGGACTTCAACTTGTTTGAAGTTGATTCTTTCCTAGATGATCATAAGTTCTCATGTTCGATGAAATTGGAATACTGTATTATTTTCTTGTGTTCTTTGATGGGAGTAGAAAGTTGGAGCATCCGGTCGCAAAACTGCTGGTCGTTGCGGCAATCGTTGGTTTCTCGGATACATGGTCGGCCGCTGAAGAGAAAAGGACGGGTAATGATAAGAAGGTGATGGAAGCTGAGGAGAGTATACATTGTATCTTGATCCGGTTATGGTATTCGGGTGTTGAGATGGATCATTTCTCCAATTCCATCTTCCATTCTGTTGTCTATGGGTAAATTGATTCGTATGGTGAGGTATTCTTGTCACTGGATACTTTGGGTATATAACTTCATTCCTATTTGATTTTGATTTTTCTTGGATATCTAAAAGTTTCATTTTTTCCTTCAGTTCATCTATGTTACTGCGGCTTTGTAACTGCATTTCTATGGATCTATTTTGCTTTAATCCTTTTATGATGTAATATTTTTCAGCTTCTTCTTCCATGTTTATCCAATATACGATTTCTTTTATTCTGTAGGAGTATTCTATGTGGGTCTCTTTTGATGTGTTTTCTGTTTTAGATAATTGAAGATGAATCTCCGCTGGATTGACTTGTGATTCGAATTCACGTATTAAATTATTTTTCAGTTCATAAAAAGTTTTAGGGATCTATTATGATTTGATGTAAGTCTTCACGGCTCCATCTACTAACTTGGTTATAAATAGGATTTTCTCTTTCTCTGGTATAGCGAAGGAATCGCACGTACTTTCAAAATTTCTAATAAATTTTTGGATGGGTATTTCCAGGTTATATTTTTAGAAAAAAGTCTGTTGATCTTCAAATCGAACATCATTTTTAATAATGGTTATAGGTTGCTTTCATTTTTCTTCATCAGCATCTAAATTCTCCTCTTGCTTAATTTTATTTTCGTTCTTTGCTTCCATTTTTGAAGTATGACTTTCTGAAATTTTGTTATTAGAAGACTAGTTATTTGGCGGTAAGAGCGATGTTCTTCCGGAGATTAATAGCGCGATTCTTCTTTTTTCTTACCAAACCTCTCAATTCCGGCAGCCCGACGTATGCAGCAAAGATATGTATAGCGCCGTCGAAATTCCATAAAATTCTCCATATCAGTTATTGCGGTCATTGACGTTTGTTTTTATATTGAAATTATTTTACAAAAAAGATTCGTTTTATGTTAAGATTCGAAATTTACTCGAAGATAGAATCCTGCCGGCTTTAATTCTGACATGTTTTTTGAGCCAGAACCAAACTTAGTTTTAAAAAAGGATCTTTATTCAATGAAATCTGTACAAGTTCTGACGCTGAGAGGCAGAGAGAGAAAAAAAGCCAAAGCGAAATCTAAGTGGGTTAACACTTAAAAAGCAGATGTGATAAGTATCGCGTATTTTATGAGTGTACTCAAAAGTTAATGCTGACATATGGGGCCATTGAATATATTAATCTGGAATTAGACATGTTTATTGGCTAGGCCATATGTTCAGAAGAAATAAATGGGTGATCAGTTTGATACTTGAAGATTAAATGAGAAAGATGAGTTAAGTGCTAGATAGAGAATTTGATTTTTAAACTAATTTAATTATCCTTATATATATATCTTTATATATAAAAATCTTCTGTGCGTGTGTTTGTCACTAAACTCCTCCTAAACGGTTAGACCGATTTCGATGAAATTTTTTGTGTGGGTTTAAGTAAATTCGAGAATGGTTTAGATTTACAATTCAGTCCGATATCGCAATTAGTTAAAAAGATATTAATTAAAAACATTCAAAAAATACAACTCAACATTCACCTGCATTGTTGTAACACCGCTATTGTTATAAACAAGTAATATAAAAAAATTAAATCAATTCCTACTTAGATCAACCAAGAAAAAATTTATTTTAGCTACTTTTTATTAAATAGTTGCAATTAATATAAATATGTATATACGTATGACAGAATCACAACATTAAGTAGTAATTAATTTTTATTAATTATCATTAGAGTATCGTATTGTCATCCAAAACAATCGTGTATATAAAATTTCCTGTCAACTGAATGCTTTAACACGTGAGAAATAAACCTTTTCAAAGTTTGACATAAATCACCAAAAGGGTCATTAAGTCGCCAACGTGGCTGTATTTGTAATTTTTTAAATAATTAGTTTTAATCCACATTAGTTTTTATTAATTATAATTAAATTATTGTATTGTTACCCAAAATAATCATGTACATTATATTTCAGCTCAATTGAGCACTTTAAAATGTATTTTATTAACGATTGAAAATTTCACCAAGATAAATAAATCTATATAAATAAAAATGTAATGTGTGTTTGTTCAAAGAGAGAGCCGGTATAATCTCCAAAACTACAGGACCATTTCCTCTGAAATTTTGACATAACGTTGCATTCGAATTCGGACGGGTTCTTAGATACTTATTATTTTTGTAATTCCCTTTCTAAATTTTTTAAAAATTTAATTTTTAAATGATTTTCCAGTTTTATGACGTCATATGATATCACGTTTCTCACTAAATGGAAAATTTACACACTTTACACGAAGTTTTTCAAGATTATTCCATATTTTTACTATAGCAATATTTTTCGGTTAGAATATTTATCCAATTTTTCCGTTCTTCGATACTTAATTAGGATTATTTTTCGAATAAATTTTTTTTAATGTTTATATTCTTTTAACAAAACTAAAATTTTGTTTTGTGGTTTGGCAACATTCGGATAGTATTATCACGGGATGTTTATGTATGTGTGATTTTGCTTACAAAATACAATTTACTTTTTCTGTAATTTCACGCAGAATTTATTTCTAGCGCTTTATAATTATTTTTACAAATCAAATCTTAGTACTGATAAGAGTAGTTCAGTTCTAACTGCAATTAACGTTAGTATTGTATTTCTGCTTTCGTTATCAGCTTTAGATAGTTTGAAATTAATATGAATATTAGTAGCGCCTTTATCTTTCTCTCCGGTGAGCCCTTTTTAATTTAATATATAATTTTTGTTTCTTTTATATCTTAGTACTTACGTTTGTTTTCTTTCTTTTTTTTTTGCCAATCGTGTACCGCAAATGAAAGGACCTTGCCAAAATATTTTTTTGCACTTAATGATGTCTTAATTTGGTGAAAATGGTTAAAGTGTAGTACAGGGGGGCACTTGGCACTTTTATTATGGCGACTAAATGTGGTCACCAAGGTACTTTTTTCGGAATCATTTATTATTTGTTTTAGATTGAATTCGATATCTCACCCATGACATTTAGATAAAATCGCCAAATCTAAAGTAGTGCCGTCCATACTACACTTGAGCCGGTGAAAATAATCGACGGGATTGTTGTTAAATGTTTTTTTTTGTCTGTTTTTACAATTTTTTAAAATTTTTTTGTTTGATGTTTCTCTAAAACACAGAATAAAGATTTTCTTTGTGTTTGTATGAAACTGTTTATATTGATTTAACCAAAATATTGAGCCTTACTTTATTTTTGATATCTCTTTTAAGATTTAATTTTTATTTTTATAAAAGTAGCTGTACCACATGTTGCTGTGGCTAGTCTGGTTAAATAGACTGGTGCACCACAAAAAGTATGCCACGAGGGTTATAAAAGTAATAATCAGTGGCGAAGCTAGACCCGAGTGGGCCCGTATCAAGAATTTCTTGCACATCTCCTTTTGGGGGCTCCTCCCTTATATATTAACAGTACTTTCCACGTATATGTTGGAGCCCCGTATTATTGATATGGTGGTAGCTATGCTCTCTTATAATAATATACAAAAATTTAAAGGGTTTTTATGTATTATTGCAGCAATTGCCTAATCTATTATAACTCACCAAGTTGGCAACCTCGATTTCTTATGTGTTGAATTGGCAACTTCGGTTCATATGATGACGGCTACAGGTTGTGATAATACATAAGTACCAAAGAAAGTATACAAATAAGAATTTTCAACAAGAACATATAAATCAGAAAATTAGATAGTAAAGAACCATGAACAAAAATAAATGCGAATCATTAACATGTTCAAGAAATAATGGTACTTGCGTATTATCTCAACAATTGACAATTTGTGTTGTATGCCCTGAATTGGCAACCAGGTGCTTCGTTCGATATAATGTCCCCAATAGGCTGCAATTATATGTAAGTGACAAATAATTTCAAAAATACACAAAAAAAATCATGCAGTTCATAAAATAGTCAAAAATTTAAATGAGGGTTAGTCTTAAACAAAGGGGGGAAATACATATTAATTTGAATCAAAAAGCTATCTTATATAAAATATAAGTACCCAAATTTGATGCCATGATTCTGCTCTGGAGTTCATGAGGACAAAGGGTTAATTTTAGAATGGTTCTGGGTAGATAATATTTTGTTTTGTTTCATTGTTTGTACAAATACAAAAATGATTCTTTGGTCTGTCTATTCTAGAACACATCAAATAATTATCCATGTCAGAAGAAATCCACGTCTAGATCTAAGCCACTCAATTTTAAAGATATCCCCTGAATTTGTTGATAACAATTAGAAATTGTAAAAATCTTTAATTGTTATCGATGCTTTGTCGAAGATTTCTGATGTGAAATCCATGTTCGAATTTAAATTTTTGTTGTGAATTCAATACAAAATATCTTTAACTCTGTGTGATTTATACTTCATCCTTAACTCTCTCTGTTGAAGAGCATGCAGAGTCAATATAAGACTGCAAACAATGCACAAATTTGATTTGGTACTCTATTAGGTTATTCACGTCATTAATGATACATCCAGATGTCTGTTACATTTTGAATGTACATTGCATTGCTATTGAGCTGTGTCTTTTACGATAGTCTTGATTTTGTGTGAGTATAGTTTATTTTTTCATTGTTTTTCATTTAGCTTTTTTGTTTTTATTATATTTCTCAGTGCAATCTGTAAGAATTCTGTTCTGTCAATTAATTTTCATTTGAATTCAAACTACACTGGTGTGCAAAACTTAAGCAACAGGTGGGTTTATTGCCATAACTTCACGAAAAATCATATGAGACACATGAAATTCAGAAATGAGGGAAAGTATTATGTACGTAAAGGATGACGAAAACATCGGCGCTGAAAAAGGAATACAATCCATACGGTACGGAATCAAACAAAAACAAGCTTTATTGAACGCATAATATCGTGACTCATGATGGTCTATCCTACAGGAAGAACAACAAGCAGATGTTCCCTTAATATGATATATGCCCTCCCCTCACTGCAATGGTTGCTTCGTACCGTCTCCGCATGCTCAGAACCAACTGGTACAACATTTCTTGCGGTAGGAGTGCCCATTCTTCAATCAGCATCTGTTTGAGTAGTTGGGTGTTCTCTGGATGATGTAAGCGTGCTGCAATACGTCTCCCCAAAGCATCCCAAGCATGTTCGATGGGATCTAAATCTGAGAAGTACGCTGGCCAATCCATTCGAGGGATATCTTAACTTTCCGAGCAGCTCACTCAACAGCAAGAGTCCGATGTGACCGTATATTGTCATCCATAAAAATGAAGTCTGGGTCAAGGGTACCTCGGAACAGACGCACATGGGGAAAAAGTACCTCTTCACAATAGCGATCCCCAATTACAGACCCTCTATCGAAAATGTGGAGCTCAGTTCGGCCGTTCAGCATAATGCCTCCCCAGACAAGAACTCCAGAACCACCGTAATGGTGTCTTTCCTTGATGTTACTGGTATAAAACCGTGTCCCTATCTCTCTCCAAATCAAAACTCGTTAAGTATCGCTTCTGGTACTGAACCGACTCTCATCCGTAAAGAGGACCCCCCGAATCCATTTACCAGTTGTCCAGTTTTTGTGCTCTCTGCACCACTGTAAACGGTGGCGTCGGTGGTCAACTTTCAACGGGAGGCAGAGTTCAGGACAGCGGGCGAATAGACCCCCTTTGTGAAGGCATCTGACCACAGTAAGCCGCGACACTTGTTGCCCCGTTGCTGTAGAGAGTTGCTGAGAAATGACGCTTGCTGATTGCCGTCAGCCTCTTTTCGTCTGCAGGAGGATATATCGGTCATCCCTAGCAGTTGTCGTCCTCGGGCGGCCACCACCAACCTTTCTAACAGCTGTACCTGTGGTTCGGAATGCTTTCCAAGCGCGTGAAACGACACTTTTGATTATTCCGAACTCTGCAGCTACACTGGTGACGGTACGCCTCTCCTCAAGCTTTCCAATAATTCTTCCACGTGTGAAGTCGTCCAGGTGATTTCTTCTAGCCATATTTCATAAACTGACTCACTGGCACTTGCAACGAATATGTTGAATTGCGTCTCATTCCTTCATTTTATTCTACTGTTGAGCAGCTCGCGTCAACATCATGCGTTTTGTGTACGCTCACGTCGCTTCTGACGTTTCGTTCCCGATATTTGCATACGCATGACGTTTCTACTGACTTACGTGTTCACTGTACTGATCTCCAGACCTTTTTTTCTGCAATTTCATGGCTATCTGCCAAATTCTTACATTGTTGCTTAAGTTTTGCACACCAGTGTATATAATGAAGTTGGAGTACTTTATTCAAGTGGAATGGACTATTTTGTTTCCCATTGCATCGGAATTGAGCTGTGTTGATTGATTTATGTTTGAAGTTAAATATTTCGTTATACTTTTTCCTCCTTTTATTCCTGTTTTTTCCCCTTTTTTAATGTTTTGCAATTTTATATGTTTTAAATTTAACTTTCTTATTTTTAAGTGCAGTCAATCGGCTTTCAGTGGCTGTTGCATTTTGAACGTAGGCAGCCACCTTGGTATTTTGTGATACATTGCATGACTATTGAGCTGTGTCTTCTATGATAGTGTTGATTTTGTGTGAGTATAGTTTATTTTTTCATTGTTTTTCATTTAATTTTTTTTTTTTTAATATTTCTCAGTGCAATCTGTTGAATTCAAATTATATAGTGAAGTTGTAGTGCTTTATTCAAGTGGAATGAATTATTTTGTTTCCCATTGCTTTTTTGGAATTTATCTGTGTTGATTGATCTACGTTTGAAGTTAAACATTTCGTTTTTATTTTTATTCCTCCGCGCTTCTCTTTGTTCCAGTTTTTTTCCCTTTTTTTAATGTTTTGTAATTTTATATGCTTTAGTCTGAACCTTCTTTCTTCTTTTTAAGTGTGGTCAATCAGCTTCAGTACATAAAAAAATGACTCGCCGAAAAACAAACTTAAGTCGCAAAATTCGCAAAGCAAAATCAGTGCGACGAGTAATTGCACATCAAACTGAGGAAGAACGGGCATCAGTGAATGAGCGAAGCCGACAAAAAATGACTCAAATATGTGCTAATGAAACATCAGAGGAACATGCAACTAGACTTGAAAATGCACGTTTGGTGAGTACGGCAGTCACGTTCTGCAACATCAGATGAGCTCCGTTCTCAAACAAAGAGAACACAATAAGCTACAAACGGCTGAAAGACGTCAACAAGGAACAACTTATCAGCCTTCAATCGCCTTGCATTCCGGTACAACTCAGCTGAGGATTATAGTTTGAGCCGGCATATTCTTATTGGCACAATGATGGCAGTGTGTTCTTATTGCAAGGCTCTGAAATATAGCAGTGAAACAAAAGGACTGTGTTGTGCTGTAGGAAAAATTAAACTGCCTCAACTTAGAGAACCACCAGAGCCATTAAAAACTTGCCTTGCTAGATATACTGCAGAATCAAAGCATTTTATTTCTAATATCAGGAAATATAATTCCTGTTTCCAAATATCATCGTTTGGAGCAGAAATTATAACAGCACATTTCATGCCAACTTTCAAAGTAAAAAAGCGAATTTATCATAAAGTTGGCACATTGCTGAAGATATCCTCATTCCTATGATACCAACAGGGGTATGCCATTCCAATTTAAGAGACTGCAATTCTCATTTGGATTGGTGTTTGCAACCACTATCAATAGAGTTTAGGAAAAATCTTGAAAATTGTATGGTTTAAATTTAGAGACATTATACTTCTCTCTTGGACAATTATATGTTGCATGTTCTAGAGCAGGCAAACCGGACAATCTATATATCTACACTGAAAGCGGAAAAACAAAGAATGTTGTACACCCAGAAGCATGGTAAAATGAACCTTTTGCCCTCAAGAACTTCAGGGTAGAATCATTTCCAATTTGTGTGAATTTTAACGTTTTTTTAAAAAATTTTTTTTATCAGTTTTGGGCTGTTTATCATTTCTTTATGTTTATTACTATTTTATGAACTGCATGAACCCTTTTATGTATTTTTGCATTTAATTTGTTAGTAAGATTATTTCTTATATTTATTGTGATATGCATTTATTTTTGCTTATGATTATTTTTTATACATTGCTAGGATTTTCATCTCATTTTTGTTTATGATTACTTCATATATATTTTTGGGATTTGCGGTGCATTTCATTGTCTGATTGAATCTTTAAATGTTTTAAAGTCACTCAGTTTTTTTCTCATGTTTTGAAACTCAAATCAATTTTAATTTCTCCTATCTCCATCTCTGTAATGAAAAACCAGACCATCTGTGAAGAAAATTATACCCAATAGAAGATTCTCAATTGGCTGGATGAGAACAAGCTGTTTTCTTTTCCATTTAACCAGACTGAGCCACAGCAGCGCGTAGTAGGGTACAGCTAGTAAATATATAAACAAACAAATAGAATATATATATTGAGATCGTGAGCTAATAGTAGGAATTGAAAAAGACGTAAGTTAGCGTCGAAAATTGATTTTCAGTCAAACTGGCCAAACCCGGTATTTATTGTTACGAAAATGCAGACGATTCACGCTTTTTTAGCGTTTTCAATTAATATCTTTTCAAATAATCTTTGTATACAGGGTGATTCAAAACAACGTGGACAAACTTACATGGTAGATCAGTCATACAACAAGGATCAAAAATCGCATATGAACAGTGGGTCGCAACTGCGAACCAGATCCGCTACAGGGCGTCCAAAAAATACATAACACAAAGAGAAGAAACGAAACCATGGCAGATAATTTTATTGTTAATGACTCTCTCACATTCGACTAATGTCGAGCTTACACCAAATGCTCAAAGCTTTTTCCAGAAGCATCGAGACACGCCTGGCATCTACGTTGCTGGGAACAGCGCACCTTCTCAAAAATACCAGGTGTATCTCGAACACATCCTGCTGCCTCAACAATCCTTCCTACCAAGTCTTCCGGCGTTGCAACAGCTGTTTCGTAGACAAGGCCTTTTAAAAATCCCCATAAGAAAAAATCCAAGGGAGACAGATCTGGTGATCGTGCTGGCCATGCGATCGGTCCACCGTGACCAATCCAGCCGCCAGGAAAAGTAGCCTGCAGATGTGCTCTGACGTATATGCTGAAATGTGCAGGAGCTCCGTCGTGTTGAAATCGAATGCGTTGACGAATAGGCATCGGAACATCATTCAGCATTTTGGGCAGAACCTCTTGCAAGAATGTTAGAGATATACGGAACCTTTAAGTCTTTCTGGGAGAATGTACGAACCGAGTAAACAGTCTCCTACAATGCCAGCCCACACGTTAATGGAACATTTTTGTTGTGCGCCACGCGGACGTATGACATGGGGGTTTTCATCCGCCCACGTATGCAGGTTGTGAAAGTTCATCACACCCTCTAATGAGAACGTAGCCTCATCCGTGAAAAGAACACTTGCTGCGAAGTTTCGGTCTGCATTACTTTCGTGTAAAATCTGTTCTGAGATTCCCATAAAAATGTTCACAAAGATTTTCAAAAGCAATTCGTTGAAAATCGTTCAATTGATACGGGCCTTCAATTTATGATAGATTATATTTTAGGGATGATTTGAGAACGTCTGTTGCAGAGCACAAAAATATTTTGTAAAATATTTTACCGGGAATTAATTTAGAAGACACATTAAAGCGTGCTACAATTGCCAATAAACTTTAAATAGGAAAAGTATACCAAATTTATCAAAATATAATGGTTATGTATACCCAGAAGTTCCAGGACATCTTTCTACTTTGGATTTGTTATCAGAAAGACTCATTTCGCCATGAATACTTTTCAATGAAATTAGGCGATTGAGACAGGTACTCGGTCATTTTGAAATATTAGGGTAAATGATCAATGTTCCAACGTTGCCAAAGAAGTTTCACTTCTATCGCGGGGCGTTCCACACACCATTTTTAAATGAGAAAACTCATATTTTATATATTTGATTTTACTTTTATAGTTGATTTTAATCATTTATATGATGTAAAATATCCAGTTGGGCAAGTCTACACCAAGTATGTTAATGAGTTTTTTTGCATTTAAAAGTTTATTGCAGTAACATTAGTTGTGTATTCTTGAGGATCTGAACGCGTAACATTCGACTCTTATTTGAGTTGATGAAAAGGCTTTTCTTCCCTAATATGGTCTTTTGGTTTTGGATCTCCTAGCACAGAGGAGTCAAACTCGTGGGCCACAACGAACATTTTTGCGGCCTGGCCAATTTTTTTAGGCACACAATATTATATAATAATATAAATAAATTTCTCCCGAAATATCAAAGAGAGTAGCAGAGAAGAGAGGTTAAGTATCAGAAAGTAAACAATATATTTTTCGCGTTCTTTTATATTTATTTATTATAATGAATCATTTGAAATAAACCTACATTTAGCTAAATATTGATTTTTTCTTTTTTGCAGCCCACCTAAAGTTAAACTTTGTTTGTTTGGTCTAAGTTTGCCTTTGAGTTTGACACCCTTGTTGTAGTAAAACGAACTTTGTTTAGTTTTATGTCATTAGTGCGTCTTTGATAATAATTTGTGAAATTAGTTTACAACATAATTTTGAATTTATAAATTTCTATTCACATTTTTTTTCAACTATGATTTGTGTGTGTGTTTTCTTAATGTTTTGGTAATCATGGTTGCACTCATTACTTTCATGAGAAGGGTTATTTAAAAGTCGACAAATGCAACGAGATATAATTTTTCTATCATTAAAGTTGGTTAATTTGAACCTTCAAACCCTCACCCATCAGTACAGCACACTGTATTTGGTAATTCATTTAAGAATACCAAGCTAAGAACAAGTTTAACAATTACCAGTGACTCTTTGGGCTTGACATATATAAAATTATATAAAAGATACATATATATATATATACTCTCTCTCTCTTATAATAAAATAAATATCTAAAATAAATATATACAAAATACTTATCTTGATAATTTGTACGATTTGTAATTAAATTCGTATTGTAGATTTACGACGACGTATATTATCATTATTGAATTCAATACATTGTTATTGTTTGAATGAAGGGGGACACGAAGAAAATTATGACTGAAATTTGGGTCGCAAGTATTGAAAGTTTGAGAAGCACTGGGTTAGACTGTTATCGGTGAGCAGTGTCAAACGTGAAGTGAGTCGTGGATTTTTAGTAGCTGGTTATTGTAAATATTAATGTTGACGATTTGTCAAGTAGAAAGAGAGAGAGAGAGAGAGGAGTTAAACTAGATTAGGTAGCTAAGAAATAAAAGCTATTGACTAGACATAAGTGATCTGATTATTAAACTTTTCTCGTATCTCGCATAGCGCTGTAATTGCTTTCCATGTTTGATGTTTAGGTGCATCCCTTAACTTTGGTTAGTTGAATTTGTGTTGCTGTTGATACTGAGAATAAATTGAAGTTATTTTGAATGTGGATAGTCTTTCTTCCGTCTCTCCCATACTTTTAGACACGTCGGGTGGACCTTTACAAAGTTTTGGAAAATATTGTTGACATTTTGGCGTCCAATTTCATTTTTAATTCTTTTTGAGATTATATAGACACATTCTAAATTTTGCATATTGTGGAATGAATTTATTATATACATTAACATTACCAAGGAAACTTTGTAAATTTTTTGCATTTTTAGAGGATAAGAGTTTTTTTAAAATTATTTCTACATTCATATTATTTGGAGTGCAGAAATATTATCCTTGTTTTATTTCATATCCTAAAAAATCAATTGTATTTTTTACCAAATTTACATTTTAAAAATTTTAATTTAATATTTTCTATATTTCACAGATTTTAAAATTTCCTCTAAATGTTTTGCATGATCTTCAACTGATTCAAAAAAACATTATTATATCGTCAAAGTAATTTAATTCAAATTTTATTTGGTATTTATTTAAAATCTGTCTAATAGCTCTTTGAATCTGGGTAATTTTTATATACAAAAGGTAAGCGATTAAATTGAAAAATACTATCATTTGATGTAAATATAGGTTTTTCCGATTCATTATCATCTAATTTAATTTGTCCATACCCTGAACAAAGGTCTATAGTGAGAAAAAATGTGCATGCGTTAATTTTGCCTAAAATGGCATCTGTTCGGGGAATTAGTTTCAGATCCAATTTTGTGATAGCATTCAGCTTTCCATAATCGATACATAACTGTGTGCGAGCATTATATATATTTTTGACTAACAAAGTTATTGGGGCAGCATAAAAGTATGAGATGGCAAAATTATTCCCACTTTAATGATATGCATCTAACTAGTTTTTTTTTACTTCCGCGTTGTCTTTACGAGGGGTTTTATAAGGACGACTTGTAACAGGTAATTCTGTGGTAGGTACTATTTTAGGGAGTACATTTGATGACACGCACATTAAATGTCATAATAATTGTTAGAATTTAAAAGGATTTGCCTTATTTTTACTTTTAACTCTATTCCGTAACTCTGGGAATCCACTTGTTTCAAAATACCGATGGTGGTTCGCATTTTATGGAAACGATTTTCATCTTTTTTAATTTTATCAATTAATAGCGTATTTTTTGTGAAAATTTGTATCTATTTGATGGACATTATTCTTGACATGCAAATGTTTCTCCATTCCTCTTGAAACGTTTTCCAATGTACCCTCTGTGCTCTTGGATGCTGCTTTCTAAGGATCGTTTAACTAAGCCGAAACCACAAAAGTTTATTTGAAAAAAAAGCGTAAGGGGTTTTTACATGTATTTCATCAAATGGGATACACTTTATTCTTTTTTCTGATTCTTTTCGTGCTAAATAAGCGACAGTTGACTTAGACGTGTGACTAGTGGTTTTGTCCACATGAAACTCGATTTTACAAAATTCCTTTCACTATAAAATTGGAATTTCTTCTTCAAAAATTGGGTCTAAGACCGGGCTAAGCATTACGAAGATCGCGATCGTTTGGGAGACCACCAATACAATTTGGGGTGATCGTCTGAAGATTAGCTGTTAGTAATTATACGGAAATATTCAAGATTGGCTGACTAAGTCTTCTAATGACTATAATTACGAGAGCTAAGTTTAGAGGAAAATTTTTTATTTTTTAATGTATTTCGAATTGTTTGATAATAAATGCATCATTCGATACTATTATATTTGAGATTATTATATTGTTATATTTGTATTTTTGCGTTATGCTTTAAACGTGGTTTAAAAAAGTGAGTTTTTTATTTTACTTACGTAACTAAGTACATATTACGTATTTATTATTAAGTTATAATAAATATTGTTGACATATTTACCTTACTTCACCGCACCTACGACATTGGGCAGTCAGTATACTCTTTAATTTTCAGCGCGGTGCTCTAGGTTCGAATGTCTACCATTCATTTATCCTACTCCAATATGCTGCCAAACATATATTTTTATTTTGTAGATTGTCGGGAACACAAAGAACAGTAAGAAATAAATTATTGAATAAATAATTTGCATAAATTAATAAAAACATTTTATTACTAACAAATACTTAATTAAATTTTACGTACTGTATATACAGTGGATTATAATCGATCAGAAAAAAAATCATGAGCTACGGAAAATGTAAAGCTCAATGTATGATACACATATAGTCGTTTTAATTTCATGTCACTTTTTAATCTGTACATATTTTAAATTTTTAATAAAAAGACAAAAAAAAAACAAATATTTTTTATAAGAATTTCAATTTAACATTACTTTTGAGAAGATCTTTGACATAAATTTTTTCACAAAGCAAGTGTGATTTTGATTAAAATTACTGAGCTGATGTAATTTTTAAAATGAACGATGAATGTTGATTTGGGTTAATCTTATATATATCTTTCTGAATTCTTGCTATTTTTCATTAAAGAAAATAATTGTCTGTATAAATAAGTGCTTCTGAGCATAGTCATTATCCGCATAAGAAATGAAAAATTTTAGGAAAAAAATCTACTGATAAATACAAGTATGTATAAAAATCTAGAATTCCAACTTCCATAGATTTTTGCTTGAACAAAGAATCACATTGGATTTCAATTAGTTTATTTATAAGCTTTCATCAACAATTTCAGTATCAATATAAAGTAAAAGTGTGAAATTCTAACTCACAGCTCCTAAAGTTAGAATTAATAATTCCATTTCAAACAATTTAATTTTGTGGGCGTATTCAGTGTATTTTAATTTATGGGATTTAATCAACAAAAATGTTGACACAGCTTTCAAAGTGCCACAAGTTTTCTTTTTCTATTTATTTTCGCCTAACTAATAATATTTGACATTATCAAATATAGTTGTAACAACATGATTTTGCCTTAAGACTTAAAATTAAGTTAATTAAAAGGGATGTAACATCGACTGAGAAAGCTAGGTCCCTTATGCATTGTCCATGTTTTAAAAAATTCAGCACATTCATAATATTTTTATTTCTAAGAAAGTTATAATTTCGTCAAGAAATTCTAAGAATCACATTTTAACAATTTATGATTTGAAGCAATTGAATTTCCATATAATCAATAGTTGCTGAATTTATTATCTATATCTTCGTGAAATGAAGCAATTTATGATGATTAAGTTTATGCTCTCAAATATAATTTGAAATTTTGATAACTATTTTTAAAATATTTCATATGTTTAAAACTTTGGATCACAGTACCTGCTGGTGTATAATACAATGAAAATGCTCAAAATTATTTTTGCCACGCTTTTTGTATGCTTCTTTTAATCTTGCAATAACTCCTTTAGAAATATTGACCATAGAAGGCACACCATCGTACAGGCAAACCAACTTTTCAAATGGTAACTTATATTTCTTCGAAACGTGTATAAGTACTTTAAAAAATCGGCGTCAAATATTGTATTTTGAATATAAATGATATCCAAAAGTTCTTAACTTATTTTTAAATCAACATCGTTTTCGTAAAAAAAAGAGCGCCTAGATGAGCGAAATTTCGAATATTACACTATAATCGATATCGCAAAAAGTAAGCATGAAAGGTTAATATTTTGAATTATGCTGCTTTCTCAAATTCTCAGCTATTTCATTAACTCTGCTACCAGCAATATTTTCATTCAAATTTACATTTTAATTTGCTTTCTTTAGCTGGACATAAAACTTCCGTTGTGGTTTAAGTAAACATTAACTGATAAATTGACTTTCAGTAATTAATTTCGATTTCTTTGATTTCAAATGTAATAATATATAACTTTTAAAGCAGCTCTGTATAGTCTTCAACATATTTGAGGAGTGCGTTTTATAGTTTTAACAGAATTGATCTCACACACACACAATTCGGACAATGTGTCTTCATAAATTTTGCTAAGTATTGGTCATAGTTTGCTCCATGATTTATGTCATAGTGATTTTTAAGAATATATTCCTTAGCAACTGAAATAGTTTTTGTAGGTCTGGCATATTTAAATTTTATTTTGAACACAAAAAATATTGCATTTGCCCTTTTCTCGAAAATTGTGGCGTTGTTTTTGAATTAATCTTTTTTTTGCTCATTGTGTTGAAATTTGATTGCGCTTTCATTCACAATCGATTAAGTATACACTGATCTTTATTTTAACCGTCCCGAACAATTTTTTAAACTTTAAAAGCATATCTTGTCTCTTCTTGCTGATTGGGCACATCCCACCGAAAAGGAAGAAGAGACACACGAAGAATAGACTATTACCCATAGTTACGGACATTTCAATATTGAACGAAATGGCAATTTGTTATAGTAACATAACACGAAAACACAGTCTAAAAAGCCCTTTCTATTATCAAAAGATTTCTTTTAAAACAAGAACTTGTAACATACAAACATAATGTAAACTAACTCTACCCTGCCACGTGTTGTTGTGGCTTAGTGTGGTTAAAAAGAAAGAAAAGAGAAAGCACACACACATATTTTTAGTATGTTTAAACATTTGCATTTAAGATATGATTTTTTATAATAAACAATTATAAATGTTGTTGTTGTTTCTAATGCCACTTGTCTGACTGTGTCAGATCGAAGCCCACGAAATTCATCGTGGCATAGGGCTAAGATGTATGCCTGTCGTTAGCTATAACTTTGAGCATAATGCAGGAGACAGCACAATTTGGCTTGGTTCCACCGCAATTTTGAGGGAGAACATCTGTTTGTGGTCAGGGGCCTCCCACCTCTTTCCCCCTTTCACCAACCTCACGAGAGGACTTGCAGGTCGAGGGCTATTCAGAGAACTCCATGACGCGAAGTCATACATTTAAAAACATCAATGCTTTCTCCAGGATTTGAACCCAGGCCGTACGACACAGCAGTCACTAACTACTATATCAGATGGCGGCAAAATATATGTGAACAAAACTTTCCTTAACTGATTATCTTTGTAACTTGTTAACCAAACAATTGAAGTTATTACGGCTTATTTTCATCCTTATGTTAGAAACCTAAAATTATTTTCATTGTCTTCATAGTGGAGACCTCAAGCTCGAGGATAATTTTTAAATGGCTCTACTCTAGATTCCTCAAGGGCAAAGGGTTAGCTTTTACAATGCTTATGGGTATCTCTGATAAATCACAGGTGTGTTTACAAATGCACATTTCTCCAAACAATACCATTTGGAAACATGGATTGTACTTTTCTATGTTATATAGGAAATTTTTGATTCCGAAGTATATCTGTCAAGCAAAGTTTTTAATGGATCTGGTGGTTCTCCAAGTTGAGGCAGTTTTAGTTTTTCCAGTGGTGCAAAACATTCCTTTTGTTTCTCCCTTAAATTTAAGTCTTGTAATAATGACAAACTTCAGTAATTGTGCTGATGAGAACATGCTGGCTCAACCAGTAATCTTCTGCTGGATTGCAATGGAATGCAATGTGACTGTTATTATCTGATTACTCACCACCAAATCATATAATGATGATTAAATGCCGTTTCTCGTTGACATCTTTCAACCATTCGTAACCTATTGTATTCCTTTTGTCGGGAACAGAGTATACCTGATATTGTAAAAAGCAAATGCTGTGCTCACAAGCATGCATCCTCAAGTGTGGCTGCATATTGCTCTGCTGTGTCCTCAGAACGTGCCTTCACCTGTTTTTCACATTTGCTATTCAATTACTCGTAGCAGTACTTTTGCCTAGCGAATAGGACAACCTAAATTTGATTTCTTACAAAGCGTTATTTTTATGTACTGAAGCCAATTGACTGCACTTAAAAAGAAAAAAAATAAAGCAAAAACATAAAATTTCAAAAAAGCTGAAAAAAAGAAATATCATGAACAAAAAGAAAGGGCAGAATAAAAATACTCTTTCTAATGAAATATTTAACTTCAAATGTACGTCAATCAACGCAGCTCAATAATCCAACGCAATATTTCATTCCACTTCAACAAATCTGTCTGTAGAGGTCACTTTTAATATGCAATTTTAATTCAAATGAAAATTAATTAGCTGAGCTCAATTCCTGCCAACCGTTCTGAGAAATGAAGAGGAAAAACTAGATGAAAAACAATGGGGAGAAAAATTAACTATACTCAAATGTATATAAAATCAACCTTTTAGTAAAAATACAGTTTAATACCAATGCATTGTAGAAAAAAAATCCAACAAATCACTCTGAAGAGGTCAATTTTACTATATAATTTGAATTCAAATGAAAGTTAATTAGCAGAGCTCAATTCTTGCCAACTGCTCCAAGAAATGAAGAGGAAAAACTAAATGAAAAACAATGGGGAAAAAATTAACTATACTATATAAAATTAACTTTTTATATAGTAAAAAAGAAGCTTAATACCAAAATGCAATGTAGAACAAATAATTAAGGTGACTACCTATTTCAAAAATGTCATTACCACTGAGAAGTATCATTAATGACATGAGCAACATGTGACAACAAAATCAAATCTGTGCATTGTTTGCAATCACATATTGAATGTGCCTGCTTTCCTTCATCTCCAACAAAGTCAGGAGAGAAATATAAACCATACATGTGTGAGGGCTTGAAGATGTTTTCAGTAGAATTCGCAAGAAAAATTTAAATATAATCATATGGATTTCTCATCAAAAAAATGTATGATGAAGTGTTGATAATGATTGATAATTCTTACGATTCACAATTCAATTAGCATTAACAATTGTTATAAACAAATTTAAGGGACTATCTTTAAGGCAGAGTGTGTGTGTTAGATCTATACACAGACTGCTTTTCACAGGGACAGTTATTATTTGTTGTGTGGGCACTTGCATATTAGCATTAATGCAGCCAAATTGCTGCCATGCGAATCACACTATTTCCACCCAAATCTGACTGATTGGTTCTTTTTCATATAAAAATGTTGGAATCTTTGTTGTTTTGATATTAAGGTTTGATTTGCATGGCACCAATTTTGTTTCGGTGAGGCTGATATACAAATACATTTGTGTGTTTTAGAGCAGCAGTCCCAAATTGATGGTATGTAAAAAATTTTGCATGATCCACAGTAAAATTGGGACATTTTTACTTTTTTAATATACTTGCACAAAATCGACACCATCGTTAAAGACACAGTTTACAAAATAGCAATTCAATTTATCTAAAAATAATTAGGCTGACTGCCTACATACGAAATGTAACACACACTGAAACCTAATTGACTTAAAAATAAGATATTTAAATTAAAAATATAAATTGCAAAACATTAAAAAAAGAAAAAAATACTAACAAAAAATTTAACTTCAAATGCAAATCAATCAGCATAGCTCAATTCGGATGCAACGGGAAGCATAATACTTCATTCCACTTGAACAAAGCACTCCAAAGAGGTCAAGTTCACTATGATTTCAAATGAAAATCAATTGATAGAACAGAATTCTCCCCAATTGCACTGAGAAAAAAGAAAAAACAATTAAAAAAAACAAAAGAAGAACAATGAAAATATAAACTATTCTCACACAAAATTGACACTATCGTAAAAGACACAGGTCAATACATCACAAAATAATTGTAAAATTAAACCTTTGCCCTCACATGGACTCCAGAGTAGAACCTTTTCATCAAATTTGGATATATTTTATTTGTTTAAGACATCTTTTTGACTGAAATTAATGTAGTAATTCTTTTTCAGTAAAAGACAGCCCCTCAATAATATGTTTTGATTATTTTATGAACTTATTTATGTACTTAGAAGTTATTTTGGTGCTTGCGTATTATCGCAACCTATTGATGACATAATATGAAATGAAGCATCTAGTTGCCGATTCAGCGTGTATGACGCATAAAATTCAAGGGTGACAACTTGACAAATTAATAATACCTAAGTACACTTTCTTTTATTTGTTTGAATTCTTGTGTATTATTACTTTTGTAAGCTTCATGGCATGCTTTATGACGCACCAGTCTTTTTAAACTGAGTGAGCCACAGCAACATGCAACTGGGTACAGCTAGCTATAACATAAAATTAAATCTTAAAAAGATATAAAAAATGCTCAATATTTTGATTAAATTAATATAAACATTTTCTTTCAAACACAATATATGTATTGTAAAATACTTATTTTGCTATTTGTATTTCAGACCGAAATCAAATGAAATTTTAAAAATTGTGAATAAGAGATAGAAAAACATATTTAAGGAAAAAATCCCACCGATTAATTTTGCAAAAGACATCGCGATGTGCAAAAAAATATTTGCAGTAAATAATTGGCAAAAAAAAAAAAAAAATGCAAGTGCCAAAATATAAAAATAAATAAATTATATATTGAATTTATTGAGGATTACGAGAGAGAAAGATAAAACAGGCTAAAATAATACTCATAATATTAATTTCATGTTGGTAGGCTACTCGTTTTTGGTATGATTTTGAAATCACGCAAAAATGATGCGTTGTGGCCAGTCTAATGTTACAGAAATGTACAGAATGAAAGGTACTTACATATCGCAACCCATTAGTGACATGATAGGAAATGAAGCACACAATTGCCAATTAAGCGCACACAAATTTGGAATTGCTCAAGTGGCGAGTTATCTTGAATGTTGGCGATTGTGCGATAATATGTAAGTAAATTAAAATTAGTATTTTATATAAAAATTATATAAAATATATATCCCGAGCATAAAATGAATTGAAAAATGGAATACAATACTAACGTTAACTGACATAAAAAGAACTGAACTATCTTTATCAATGCAGAACTATAATTTGAAAAAATAAGGTACTTACGTATAATCTCAACCTATTGGTTACATTATATGAAACGAAACACATGATTGCCAATTCAGCACATACATGACATGCAAAATTGGGGTTGCCAGCTTGGCAAGTGATTTTGAATGTTGACGATTGTTGCGATAGCACGTAAGTACCAAAAATAATTACTATCTTACAACCACCTGCTTCCTCAATAGGTACTAAAGCCATTTGACTGTTTTTCTCGTTCCCTGATGCCTATTCCTGTTTGATATGTAATTACTACCAACAATGCTTTTTCTTGACCAGTATGATGACCCAAGTTCAATTTTCTGCAAGGCAATTTTATGCACTGAAGCCAATTGTACACACTTAAAGGTTAAAATAAAGGCATATGAAATTGCAAAACAGCTCTGAGTATAAAATTCTCTTAGGGGCTCTGAGTATAAAACTCTCCGTGCATCAAAATTATCTTAGGGGCTCTTTTCAGATATGAGCACCATGTTAGGGACGCGTATTGGGACCACTGTAGCTTGGGGGCCTTTTATCATTGGTGCGGCTGATACAGCGGTAGCTATGTACCTGACAAAAACAAGCGGGACTTATGCATTATCGCAACCTATTGGCGACATTATATGAAATGAAGCATCTGGTTGCCAATCAACACATACGACACATACGAAATCGGGGGCACCCAACTTGGCAAGTTATAACAGAGTTGGTGATTGCTGCAATAACACGTAAGAACCCTTTCTTGTATTTGTTTAAATTTTTGAGTATTATTTACTTTTGTAACCCTTGTGGCACTCCAGTCTATTTAATCTGACTGAGCTACATCAACATGTGGTACAGGTAGTTATAAAATCAAATCAAATCAAAAGAAGATATCAAAAATAAAATAAGGCTGAATATTTTGATTAAATCAATAAAAAGAGTTTTGTACAAACACAAAATATATATAAGAAAACCTTTATTTCATATTTAAGAGAAACATAAAAATTTAAAAAAATGTCAAATACAGAAAAATAAATTTAGTAAAAGGTATTTAAGAAAAATCCCGTCGGTTAATTTGGCAAAATTAAAGCATCGCAAAGTGCAAGCAAAAAGAAAAAGAAAACGTAAGTACTAAAATATAAAGAAAAATAAAAATTATCTATCGAATTAAAAAAGTATTACTGGAGAGAAAGATAAAATAGGCGCTACTATATATAATATTCATGATACAGTAGAACGTTGTTTATCCGAATCAACACCTTCATTTTTTTGATGCAAGATTTCTGATTCTCGTGAGTAGCAGTAGGTTCGGATATGTGACGCTCCGCATGATAAAGGTTCGAATAAACGACGTTCTACTGTACTTATTTCATACTATCGAAAGCAGATAACGAAAACGGAAATACAATACTAATGATAATTGCAGTAATAAGAACTGAAATACCCTTATCAATAAGAGGTTTTAGTTTGTAAAAAAAAATTACAATGTTCGCTTCATTAAGAAATAAATAAATTCTGAGATAAATTATTAAAAAAGAAAGCTGTAAAAAGTAAGCTGTAATATTCGTAAGCATAATCACACACATAAACATCAACTATCCAAATGTTGCAAAAACTATAAAACAAAATTTTGGTTGTTAAAAGAATAATCATTAAAAATTATTCATTTAAAAAATAATCCAACCGATAAACATAACTAATGTAAAAAAATGTATTAATCACCAAAAAACTACGTATAAAGTATACATTTTCCATTTAGTGAGAAACGTGACATCATATGACGTCATAACACCGACAAATTATTTAAAAATGAAATTTTAAAAATTTAGAAAGAAATACGAAATAATAGTACATAAGAACCCGTCCGGATTTAAATGCAAAATTATGTCAAAATTTCAGAGGGTATGGTCCATTAGTTTCTGAGATTAGCGGCTTTGAACAAGCACACATTACATTTTTATTTATATAGATTTATGTATATATACTAGCTGCATTAGCTTTCTCTTTCCCTCATGATGCCAGCAATTATGTGTGTGTGTTTGTACGCACGCAATGTGAATTATTTTTAAAATTATTTCATTAATCTTCCCTTCTTCGAAATTTGTTCCACATATTTTCGATTTAAGACAGGTTTCTTTTCCCTTTATATAGCCCGATATAACACAAGTTTTTTTAAGTGTAAAGTTATTGTACTTTCTTCCCCCTCATAGATAAGATATAGCTTCAAATTTCGATGTATGACTTATAAAAACAATATTGCGTTAGTTAAAAAATTATTAATGTGTAGCAATAAAAAGAAAACGATTCTGAGGCTAAGAGTATAGCAAAAATCATTCATCATTTTTTATTACTAGTTAGTTTCTAATAATCTAAAATAGTAAAATATATAGATTTCCCATTTTCATTAACAATCAATCGTTACATATAGAAATGTCTTTAAAATGCATTTTTATGAAAAATTATGGATGATGTACTTTTTAATTAACAAATAATTAATTTAGTAATGAAATATAATAGAAATAATCTTTTAAAATATATATATATATTAATTAAAATCCATTTTCTAAGAGTAATAAATTAAAGACAAAAATTTAGAGATAGCTATTGAAACGATTGCTTTTTCTGAACGCTTGAATGTTTGATTAAATATATATATATATGTAAGTTGTGACGAATATCTACGGGAGTTTTCGTGAAGCCTCCAAGAAGTGAGGTCGTTTTTCTCAAGCTTATCGGCATCGGAAATTCTGATTTTGTTCTTGCCGCAGCCTTCGCTTACCTCTTCGCCGTGCGTCAACCGGCGAGTTGGCTTTAGCAAGCGTTTGGATGCGAGCGGAAGTCACTTAGCTATACTGACGTTCCTGCCTTTCTACACTTTACTGTGTGCGACTGAGCACACAATTTCTACACTACCTTGACCCATCTGATTACGACCTGGAATGGACTAACGGACATTCTGTTTTTGATTATGGAAAATAAACCTTTGCCAGAGGAAGCTGCCACTTCCAATGACCAAGTACAAAATACCAAATCTACTCCTGTGCCACCCAGTAAACAGCCGACCGAGGAATTTATCACTGATAATGCTGCGGTAATATCTGAGCTTCTCAAAACTCCGAGCGGCTTACGCAGCCGGCGCTCGCAAGATCGCCATTATTCCATCCACCCGAGATGAGAACAGCCACTTCCAAGGTGAACTCGAAAGCATTTACAACAAACTTATTGCCGTTAGAGACTCTCTAGATGTCCCGCTTTTTAGTATCCCGCCAAACCAGGCGTCCCTAGACAAAAGAGTTGCTAGGGTCACTTCAAAGCGGAAGAAAGCAGCTGCTCCTACCGAAAATACATCTTAACGCATCCAAATAGCTCTGCCCCATCAGCCCCTCCCATAATCCTTTCTAACGCTTATGAGGAGGTAGAGGAGATTGAATTTGATACCGAGAGCAAGCGGCTGCGGCTGTCGCTCCTAGGGTTAAAATCCCGCCATTCTTTATCCAGCCAAATCCGGATTGAAACGACCTTATGGGTTTTGCTCATAGCCTTGCCCCCACGCTTCAAAGTAAATTTTCAGGGAGTTTCCTGAGAATTACTGTCCAAAGTGAGGAGGAATATAGAAAGCTTGCCTCATATTTCAGGCACAAACAAATCGCATTCAAATCTTTCATGTTAAAATCGGAAAGACCACTAAAACTTATTTTGAGAGGACTTCCCACTTCCACCGAACTTGAAGCTGTTAAAAAAGAAATTGAGTCTGAGGGTTTCAAAATTCATAAAATTTCTCGTTTAACTAAATTCCAAAGCAAAGCCCTAATGCCGCTGATTTACATTCAATTAATTAATGATCTAAATGCCAACTCAATCTACAATTATGTAGATATGTTCGGTACTCGTGTAGCTTTTGAGCCGTGTGATGGATCCCGTAATAGACGACCCAACCAGTGCTGGCGCTGTCAGGGATTCTTCCACAGTTCAGAAGTGTGTCACTTCCCAATGAAATGTCTGAAATGTGCAGGACCCCATCAAGCAAAAGACTGTACTTTGCATTTTGAAGATCCCCTCAAATGCGCAAATTGCGGTGGAGGGCACGCAGTTAATTGGATGCAATGTCCGCTCTTTCCAAAAAGCCAAAAGGCTCCAGACCATCAAAACAAAGGTGGGAATATTAAAAATAATAATACGAAGCCCTTCAACAAAAACATTAATCAAAGGAATCAAAATGCTGCACCGGAGGTGATGACCTCGTCACAAAATTTGAAACACAATAATCAACTTCGGTCTTCTCAAAGTTACCGTACCACAGACTCTAAACTACCTTACTCCAAAGTTGTCTCGGGACAAATTCCGGCAAACCAACCAACTAAAAATATAAATAATAATAATGATCAAAATTTTTCGGCTCTATTCTGTTCTGTTTTGGCCATTTCCAATGATGCAGGAATAGACCAAAATTTACTAGCAAAAGCATTTCGGCAGGCTCTCCCTGCCCTAAAAAATCTAAATGATGCTAGCGAGAAAGCCTGCGTAATTTTTGAAGCGTACGTAGCAATAGTACAAGGGCGCAATTACGCCCCAATGCTCACAGCATAACATTGAATTTCAACGTGCAATCTTTGTCGATTTGCTTCTGGAATGCGAACGGACTTCGAACCAAAATTTGTGAAGTCCACGATTTTGTATCGGAACAAAACCCTGATCTGTTGTTAGTTCAAGAAACGAAACTACAACCCGGTCTAGATCCACTTTTTGCGAATTATCGTCTTCATAAAGACGACAGAAATAATTTTCCGCGTTCTCGAATATATATATATAGATAGAGGTACCGCTATTTACTGCAAAAATAATTACGATCATAACAGAGTTCCATTACCGACTCTACAGTATGTGGATGCAACCGCAATTGAAATTAAATTTAATAATTTCGCCCCTATCCGAATTGTTTCAGAGTACGCTCGAAACACCCGGAAAATAATAGAAAATTCCCTGATAAAGATTTTCCCAAAATTCTTAATTCTGGCCAAAATATTATCATTGCTGCAGACTTAAATGCTGCGCATCGTACGTGGAGTAACGCTAGATCAAATGCATTTGGCTATGCTCTCCGCAAAATTGTTAATAAATCGAATGTGAGGATTGTAGCGTCGCACACTCCTACACATATCAACGCTAGCTCTAGACCGGGTGCAAGAGATTCTATTATTGATCTAACAGTTCTTAAAAATATCCCCTTCAATCATGATATTAGAGTTATAGATGATCTTGAATCAGATCATCTACCGGTCATTCTTACTCTATATACTGGCTCTGCTCTAATCAAAATTCCGGATCAACTCTCCACCAATTGGGAAAACTTCAAATTTCTTTTAAATAACAAACCACTCCCCAACCCTCCTTCCTCCAGAGATGACGACCTCAAAATTGCAATTAGAAGTTTTGGAGAAAATATCTCTGAAGCTCTCATAGAAGCTTCAGAACCTAAATTTAAACAACCCCCATTAAAACTCCCCTCCGAAATTAAAGCTAAATATCACCACAGAAATCGTATTCGGAAAGTTTGGCAACGTACCAGAGATCCTGCAGTGAAATCTGAGTTCCGAACACTCAGTCGTGAGGTTACAAAAGACATTAGACACTTTTTCCAATCTCGTTGGGAATCTCACATAGCGGCACTTACGGCGGAGACAGGCACTCTTTGGAGGAAAATCTCCCTATTCAAAAAACCACCTCAAAACATTCCCCCCCCTAAAGGGCGCACTTGACAGTGTAGCAAATCACCCTCTGGAGAAGGCGGAAGTGATTGCTGACAACCTTCAAAAGCAGTTCGAACCCAACACTGAAGCTGAAAACGACCGTTTTACAGCTCGTACACAAAGGAAAATTAAAAGATTCCTGGACGCTCCTACCAGTCTCGACCTGGAAAAAAACAACACCAGGGGAAGTACAGGATTATATTAAAAAGCTTAAGATCAATAAATCTCCTGGATTGGATTTAATTACAAATCGCATCCTTAAAAATCTTCCCCTCAAATTTGTTCTTTTTATTGTCATGATGTTCAATCTATTGATGGAGAACTGTCATTTCCCTAAGAATTGGAAGGCTGCCGTGGTGGTCCCCATACTTAAACCCAAAATTCTGATGATAATCAACCTCAAAATTACCGTCCAATCTCGCTACTCAGTAGCTTGAGCAAAGCGTACGAATTTGTTCTTTTGAATCGCCTTAATCAGCACTGCATAGCCAGAAATATTATTATTCCTGAACAGCATGGCTTTGTCACACAGTGCTCCACAGTAACCCAGTTACTAAGAGTTACTGAGCTCATTCATAACGCCTTTCAAAATAACCATGACACGGGTATGTATTTTGTGGACATACAGTCGGTCGAAAAAATAGTTGAGCACCGTGACCCTTTCAAAAAATGATTGGAAATGGAAAACTTCCTTTTTTGAAGCCATTTCGTTTGAAACGAAAACCATTTCAACGCCGTATTTTTGATTTATTCCCACTTTTTTCATTTTAAATGGCTCTTTTTATATGACTATTGTACATTTTCCCCCTACTTTTTATCCAAAAGTTGCATTTAAGGTTTCAATCCAAAAGGAAATTTAAAACGGCTCTTTTGTATGACTTTTGTCCCTTTTCACCCGTTTTTATACCCCAACGTTGTTTTTAGGGTCTCGATTCAATATTCTCCTTCAAAATTCTACTGAGAGCAACCATGAACAACAGCATAAAATTTTTTCAGATTTCTCCCAAAAAAATATTTTATCACGGGGCAAGAGAAAATTTTTCAATCTATCCCAAAGAGACAATTTAGACAGGGTCATCAACAAATGAAATTTAGACATCTTGAAGGGGTCAAATGAAATTCTTGGCATGTCAAATGAAATGTACACTCAGAAACATTGAAAATAGTGACCCAAGAAGGAAGCTAAGTACAATCGCGAAACTTTGCAAATAAGTACAGCGTAATGTGATATGCAAATGATCCAAGTTTTGTGCCAATACGCATACTCATACACGCCGAGGTGGCGCTACAATCAGAAAGAGGGTGCTATATAAGCCAGCGCAAATTCGAAGATTCATAAACGTGACGATTACTCGCCGATTGTAGGAAGACTTTGGTAAGCGGAACATGCCAGGTAAACGTGCTGAAGACATTTCTTACAGTTAAGCGAGTTTAAGAGAGGCCTGATCATCGGGATGAAAACTGCAGGCTGGTCGACACGCCATGGGCAGTTTTTCTTCTGCATTCAGCCTGAAGCTTGTTAAAATTCTGCAGGTATCGCGCAAATCGATAGGATTTCACCATGGTGTACTCGGAAATGTCATAGTCCTCGTGCATCTCATTGTGCAGGTGGTCAGGCAGAGTGCGGTCATTCAAATCCAGGAGATGGGGCAATATATCCAGGTTGATGGTAAAAAGTCCAAGCTTTTTAAAAATTTTCCGCTGGTCCCAGTCCTTCACGACGATGAGGTCTCTATTTCCTTGGAACAGGTAACAAAATTTGCCCCTGACGCAGAAAGACAGGTATTCGAGGGGTACAGATCCGGGCAGGTGGCTCTTCAAGCAGAGCCGTTCATTGATGTATCTCTTGGCCCAGCTGTCTTTGGCAGTCGTAAGGAGATTCGAGTGGTCCACCGTGAGGCAAATCACTTCTGGATCTTAGCCATCCTCCGGAATGCTAGCAATCGACAATTCGATAGGAACAGGCTTGCCACCATGGTCAAACACGATAACATGGGCAAAAAAGGCTAAGTAAGACATGTTGCTGTGTGAGAATGTCTCTGGTGGATGAGCGCTCGCTTTTTAGACTCTGCTGGGTCACGTGAATCGATTCCGATTGGCTGATGCTTTTCCAACCTTGAATCACCAGACACCGATGAAAGAAATCTTTAGTGCAAAGGCTCCCCAATACAGATGAATCCAATCTCGGTGCATCAAACAGCACGATTCAGCACAAGTTTTTAAAATGTGCACTCCAATCTTGGTAGACTATTTGGCCCGAAAAAAGGGGGACCGAGTCGACTCGATCCCCCTTTTTCCGGGCCAATGTACATTTTTTTCCGGTACCGTAAATTTATAGCTCCATTCAGCATGCGGCTTATTAAACTATTGCAGGTATTTGGCAAAAATTGATAAGAATTTAGCATGATGCAGTATGAAATGTCCTCTTACTCATGCACACCCTCATGCACGGGGAAGGGAAAGGTTCCATCGCAAATGTCTTTGAATTTCGGCAGGTTCTCCAGGGCCATGGCATACAGTCCGAGCTCTTGAAAATTTTTTTGTTGCACCACTCCTTTGACCACCATCAAACCCCTGTTGCCTCGGTCCAGCTGACTAAACTTGCCCCCCACTCAAAAGGGCAGGTATTCCACGGGCACACTCTTGGGTAACGGGTGGTGTACAAGACGAAGACGGGAATACTCTTGGCAGTTGGATCGAAAATCTTTGGACTTGGAAGTTTGCCCGGCAGGATTCACGGTGATGCACATGATTTCGGGATCGCTGCCATCCCTGGGAATCGTGGCAAAGGTCAATTTGATGGGCACTGGCTTGCCATCGTGATGAAACACGTTGGCATAAGCAGAATAAGCTTGTTGACTCAAAACAGACATGTTGCTTCAAACATCAGAATGATTCTAACGGCTGATTTCTCGCTTTATATATGCTCGAGGAGCGTGACGTCATAAGTCATCCTATTGACAAAATTGACAAAGCCTTTTCATGCGAGCGCTTCAAGTGTTTTTGCAAAGCCCGCTTCCAAGGTTGGACACCCACCGTGTACCAAGGGACTTTGTCATCTCGATGCATTTCCCAATCATCCAACCACGTCAACCATTTCACGTACACTTCTGCGACTCGAGTGCAGTCTGTAAAATCCAAAATGTACGCATCCGTAGTTTGAGGTTGATAAGCCTCCCAAACTCGGTGAGAGGGAGGACGACCCACTTGAAAGAATCTCAACTCGAACCCTTTGTCACAGGTCAGATCCAAATGACTCGTAAACACAATGACCGTTTTTCCAAACGACCGAGGAATATGCACACCAAAGTTGGGTTCAAAAATGATGGTATAAGGATAAGAATCTTGCTCGTAATACGTGACTCGATCCGGCCACCGACCCAGATTTCCAAACACAATAGTGGTTCGATGTCGATACTCCTCCAATAAACTTTTTACCGAAACCATTTTTTACATGCTCTTGTCTCCAAGCTTGGTATTTTTTGGACAAAAACTAAGACTGTTTTCTGGCAAAAATGAAATTTATTTACAAAAAAATTCTTTACATCAAAATAATATTTACAATATTTACATATGTAAATAATATTTAAATGCAAGTCAAACAATTGCGTACAGACAGATCCAATGGTTTAATCACTTTAAACCCAGTAGTTTTTTTACTTTATTTTCATTCGGGGAATGGTCAAGTCCATGGGGGCTTCTTGTTGCTCTATGGCCAACCCTGTTTCAAAATTATCCAAGAACGAGATGAGATAATTACTCTCGTCAAACAGGGAAGGCACCGTGTCAAGCAACTGGGGTTCTTAAGTATGAGCCGGGGGAAACCCTTGTTTCGAGCAGTCTCTAAATACGGACGATATGATCTGATGTATTGAAGAGTTGTCCATAAGGGTCGGCTCCAAAGTCTCGACCACAGGTGGTGGATCTGGTAGAAGGATCTACACAGGTGGTGGATCTGGTAAAAAGAGCTGCACAAGTGGTGTCTTCGGCACAGGTGATATCTGCACAGGTGGTTGAAAGACTGGTATCTGTACAGGTGATTCTGGAATCTGCACAAGTGGTGTCGTCTGCTCAGGTGGTGGATCTGGAATCTGCACAGGAGGTTTCGTCGGAACAGATGATATCTGCACAGGAGGTGTCGTCGGAACAGATGATATCTGCACAGGTGGTTGAAAGTCTGGTATTTGCACAGGTGGATCTGGAATCTGCACAAGTGGTGTCGTCAGCTCAAGTGGGCGAGGGGAATCTGGTAGAAGGATATGAGGTGTCGTCAGCACAGGAGGCTCTGGAATACTCACGGGTTGAGGGGTGGCCAAGGCAGTGGAAGGTCTGGCAATCAACACAGGTGGTCTGATGACGGGTGTGATAAACACTCTGTTCGGTTTGGAGGAAGGCCCTCGCTGTTGTTCCAAAGGTCGTTTGTTTGTCTGTGCAGGTAGATGAGCCGGGGTAGAAGGAGGTAGCCTGTAGACCTTTTGATCGTACTGTTTCAGTTTTCTAAAATCCCCCAGTTTAAATCCATTCTCCATGAGCTGGGGGAGAATGGTTTCGGAGATAATGTCCAAACCAAACACAGTCTTTTGAACCGTCAACAAGATGTAACGGGTTACAGCCGGGATCAGGTAGGCCGTGTGGGTATCCAATACCATTCGATGATAGAGCATCTTATAATATGGCTCAAAGCTCCTCCTAAACAAATTGAGATTGGCTGAAGAAGACTGGACTGGAAGACCTGAGACTGGAAGAAGGAAATTCATAGAGTAGCATGGGGGCGTTGGTCGTTTGAATAAGGTGAGTCTCGCCGGACTTCACCATTTGGAAGCCGAAAAAAAAAGTAAAGTCTTTTTCACAAAAAACATGTTGTTATAAAAGTACACTATTCTCTTGTTGGTGTTTTTCAGGGGTCGATCGGAATTTCTCAAACGTCCCTTGGCGACTTTCTCCCACAAGACATCGTCGGGCCTGAATTCGTTCACGTGCTTTGCCTCCATGATGGCTCGCTTGAAATTATCCACAAGCGTCTTTTTTTGGTATCATCTTGCATTTGTGCCTTTTGAAATTTTATGGTAACTTTTGAACATTGATCGTGCCGCCATGCCAGTCGTTTCTGATCCGTGCTCTTGTCAACCGGATTGTTTAGTGTGTGGTTGGAGAGAAGAGCCACCCCATGATTGTTCCATCCATGTTTTGTTGGAATCGATGGTTTTTCAAGAACGAATGTTGAACGGCGAACCCACCGAAGCAAAATTGGAGGAAATTTTAAAAAATGCAAAAGAATATTTACCCATTGCCATGCATATGACGGAGGAAAATAGCGTACGTTGGCAGACAATGTACAATTATGTTAAAAGTGGTTTTCTTTAACACTAGGGAAATTCTTCACGGAATGTAAAATGAAGCACCCTGCTTGGCAAGCTGTAATCTATTCAACCATGTAAAAAAATTCTTTTTTAGAGAGAGTATAAAAGTTTGACAGCCTTCCTTTGCAATTCATTCACTGTCAGTGCTTCTTCAAGAGTCATCATGTGGTTCAAAATTCTCCTGCCTCATCAACACTATCCATCAGCTGCTATGGTTGGAAAGGATGGCAAGCTCTACTTTAGACTGGTGGATGTTGGAGCCCTACTCGGTCGTTCCAAAGTATTCAAATTTGCCAAACGATTCGACAATCTCGTCATTCAAGGCAAAGATGTGTTGCCGGCCTACAAACAGTATCCAATCATGATGCAAAGGTCAAAACTGGTGACTCCTGATGTCGTCATTAACATTTTGAATGACAAACTGTCTTCTTTGTCATGAGTTTTGCCATCAGTCTCAATGCGGGTTCTGCTCTGGTGGAGAACCCTAGCATCCTGTTTGTGGAGAGTTACAAAACATCTCCCGTCTTGCATGTCCAAGACTCTCCCGTCCCCAATTCAATCTTGGTGAGACTGTGGGTCCAAACCTTTATCCAAAAGGTGCAGGATATGCGTCGGATGCAAAACGGATCCAAACCATCCATACAGATGGTTTATGAGGCCTGATTGAGGGTTGAGGCAACGCCTTCTGTGCTGAGAGGCTTTCTCTACCTGAAAGACCTGCTGAACCTGAGAGAATTTCTACTCCCTCTGCTCAAAGACCAGAAAGAATACCTAATCCACCTGTTGAACCTGAAAGACCTGCTAAACCTCTGAGAATATCACCTGCTGAACCTCAGAGAATGCCTTCTCCACCTGCTGAACCTAAGAAAATGCCACCTGCCGAACCTGAAAGACCATCCATGGAGATGGTGGATCCCTCTGTTTCCGTAAATACAGTGGAGGTGACATCACCCCTGATCACTCGTTGTGACAAGGGTACCCAGACAATTTTCCCCTACCTTCATGTCAAACGCCTCGATCTTGTAAAGAGGCGCATGGAACAAATACAGGCCAATAAAAGACTCAAACAGGAACCCTCGGAGGTTTCAAACAAAATTTTTTTTGAGTGCCTAGAAATCATCCTCTCATGAAATTGGGTAACAATGGATTCATTATTCAACCCACAAATGTAAATGGTGTCCATAAATGATTGATTATTCATATATGTTTCTTTCATTTTATACTTGAAAGCACTTATCACACATTTCCTTATCAGTCGACTTCCTCCTTCTGTCCACTATAAAAGCAGGGCTCAGAAGCCAGTCGCATCATTTTACTCTTGAGACATGGAACACGATTTAGCTTTCACGCTGAATCTTGCCATGTACCAAGAGGCAGACCTTGGTGATTACATCACCTTCATGATGAATTTTCGGACCGTTTTAATTCGTTTGAAACCTTCCGAGGTGATTGAACTGGAAACAATCTGTGCCATGAACATTATTGATTTGATGATGCAAATCCTACCGGAACACGAGCCCCCTGACGTGCCTTGGTTTGAAAGTTTTTCCTACTTCGAACCTGCCGACCTGGATAGCGAATACATGGAGCAAGAGGCTGCCGAAGAGAAAGGCACCTTCATCCTAGCCTTATGGACTCAATATGTCATACCCAAATTGTACGGTTTGGTGTACATGGCCCCCTCAAGGGGCTCACCTTCTTTAGGTGAGTGCGGGTTTCACGTTCCCGAGGTACCCTAGTGATCTTTTCCTATCTTCCCAAGGGGCTTACTATCTTTGGGAAACACGGGTTCCATGAACCCGGGGTGCCCTAGTGATCTTTCTCTCGACCCTCTTTCTTGTCATCGCATTTCTCCTTTTCTTCTTTTGACGTCTAGACTACAGACCTATATGAAAAAATGAACCTAGTTCAAATTGTTTTTTCTGATGAAAAAACTTGCAATTTTTTATTAACATATTTTGGTTTGCTTTTTCTATTGCGTTGGTTTGGTTTCTTTTTTCGTATATTTCTTTCAATATTTTGATTATGTTGCTTTGTTTGTTTTCGACTAACACCGTTGGTTTGTCAATCCACATTTTTGCCGTGGGCGGCGTCCCGTAAGGAGGAATATGGTGTCCTGGGAATACCTTTGGCCCACGCTTCGCTGTAGACGGGTGGCAGAAGTGAGCCCGCTCCTATTAATCGGCTGGTGGTACCTCTCTTCGGTTTCCCCGAAGAGACACTGCTGTAGGGTTAGTGCTTCAGATAAGGGGTGTCGGGTTTACCCATTGGATCCTCGCCCTGATGCTGTAGAACTATATTCTGGTTGTACTCCATTTAAGCGCCATGCCTGGTTTTGCCAGATGACCGGCACACTGCCACCCTTGTTGGACTCCGTGGTGGGTGGAGGCACACCAGGACGAAGTTTTTTACGCGTGTTTATGGATTGGAATATGCTGTGCCCGGGTAAAGGCCTCGTATTACCCACATTCACCGTAGATCAAATTGCTGCTCATTCGAGATTTTTACTGATTTCCCTGCCGAATAAAGAGATATGTCAATTAAATCACATTTCACAATTCACAAAGCTGTATTAGGTATAGGTGGTGAACCAAAATCTATCAAAAGATTAAGGTCCTGAGATCTGCTTATTGAAAACATATCCGATTTGCAAACGAAGCCGTTTCTTCTCGCTAAAACCTTTCTAAATTCACCAGTAACTGTAAGTCGTCATAAAACTCTAAACTAATCCAGAGGTGTCATTTCTGAACCTGACTTGTTGAGCACTCCTGAATCGGAAATACTTGAAGGTTTCTCTGATCAGGTTATGATTCAAGTCAGGCGAATAACAATAAAAAAAATTCGAATATCATTCCGAAAAAACATTTAATTCTTACTTTCAGTAATCCGAAACTACCTACCACTGTCAAAGCTGGGTATCTAAACTGTAAAATTCGTGCATACATTCCGAATCCTCTGCGCTACTTCAAGTGTCAGAGGTTCGGACACTCACAAATAGCGTGCCGTGGGCAATTGACGTGCTCCAGATGTGCATCTGTTGGACATTCTTCCACAGATTGCAGTCTTGAGCTCAAATGCGTCAATTGTTCACAGCCTCATTCCTCTGACTCAAAACAGTGTCCTGAATAGAAAGCTGAAAAAGGAATTCAAGCCATTAAATCCAATAGAAATATTTCATACCTTGAAGCCCGAAAATTAATAGCACAGCAGTTATCCCAAACTTACGCCCAAGTTGCCAAACCCTCAACTGTTACCAGTACAACCCAAACGACGAAAATATTACACAAATTAAATGCCCGCCTTTGCAATTACTTCAACCTTTACTATCCGTTCCGCAGCCAGATAAATCTAATTCAGTTTCCACATTGTCGTCTGCCACTCAGGCAGACCTCTTACCTTCCACATCTTCTACAGCAGCTACAGTATCAGAGCCTCCGCACCTTGTTCCTGTGTCTGATACTCTACTTTCCACCACCAGTAATATGTTCACCCCTATAGAACCATCTTCATCAATCTTATCCGCTTCTTTATCCAACTCAAGTATTCAACCCCCTTCTGCATCTTCAACACAGAATTTGAAAAAAAAGTCAAAACCTCGGGATAGAAAAAGAAAAAAAAAAGAAGTGCTTAAATCAATAATTGATATAAAAATGGCTCAACATACACCTAGAAAGCCAGCTCCAGTTGAATATAGTACTGATGAAGAGGATATGATTGTATACGACGTGGAGGAAAATGAATTCGAATCAAACCCTGATTGTGTAAGAAAAAGATAGGAAGACATATTTCAGGGGATCATTGCTTTTAACACCAACCAGAAGCAGAAGATAACCTTTTATAACATTTATCAGATTTCGTGGGGACTTCCCCCCCATCTCTGTATTTTTAATTTGAAAATTATTTTTTATACATAAAATGTGAGATTTTACCTTTCTTAAATTGAAATTTTATCAAACCTTTTTAGTAATTTTATACTTTTAATGTTTTTACGAATGTCTGGCGCAGTTTAGCCAAAATGGCTCTTGCGCCAATAACCCCAAATTCCCTCACTCACTCACTTGGTGTACATGGCTTGGAGACGCTATGGTGCTCAAAACCTGACCACCTGGACTCGATTAGCTCAAGTGGTGTTGGATGGGTGTTTGGGCGAAATGACCCGATTGCGTATTCGAAGTGCCAAGAATCGTGTTCGATTTGCCTTAGCACGATGCACTGGGCGGAAAAGACGCAGTGTGGCTATGCATTTCACTTGCGTTGCCTCCTCCGACACCTGGACGTGAGCAACTTCTGCCCCCTCTGCAGAACACCCAACCCTCTAAGGGCACCCTTAGACACTACGTATTGAGCCCCCCCAAAATGGGAGAACTGAGTAATCCTTCTCCCATTTTTTGGGCTCCTCTTTATGCCGAGGTTGGAAACTATTGCACGTAACACTCTCTCTTAAAAGAATATTTATGAGGTCAAGGTTGAAACACATCCAGCATTTTTTATCATTCCACACAGCTTCTCTGGTCATTACATGTAATACACAGCTCCTCTGGTCATTACATGTAATACACAGCTCCTCTGGTCAAGGTTGATCCAATTCAATCTCTTATCAGTAGCCAATGAGAAACCACTTCCGCCTCTATCTACTATAAAAGCAAAGCCCAGTCGCATCATTTTATTCATGAGATATGGAAGATGACAAAGTCTTTGCACTCAATCTTTCCCTGTACCTAGGAGCAGACCTTGGCGATTTCATCAATTTTATGGTGCTACTTCGATCCCATGTAAACGCCTTGAAACCTTCCGAGATTATTGCTCTCGGATCCACAGTGGACCTGGTTGAAAAGATTCGTCAGCTGTTTCCACATCTTGACCTCCAGGACTTTCCTTCGCTCGAGCCTTATGCGTACCTGGAACCTGCAGACCTTTTACCCGATTACTTGGAACCGGAGGCTAGGAAAGGAAAAGGAGTCTTTATCCAAGCCGTGTGGACTGTCATCTGCAAGTCCAAACTATAGAATTTGGTGACCAAGGCTTGGACAGAGAAAGGTCCCCAGACTCTAGCCCTCTGGATTCAATTGGATCAAATGGTGTTGGATGGGTGTTATGGGCAGAAATGGCCCAATACCGTGTTTCAAGTGCCCGATGCATGTCCCATCTGCCTCACATCTATACGCAAGGAAGAAAGAACACAGTGTGGATATGTGTTTCACAAAAAGTGCCTTTTACAACACTTGGACATTCGCAACACCTGTTTTATCTGCAGAGCATTGTTGATAGACCCATAAATACCATGTTGAGCCTCAGAAAAATGGGAGAATGATTACTAGAAAGGAGCATAGCTCGGGACCAGTAGTCGTTCTCCCATTTTTTTGGACCCCGCCTCTCGCCAACGTTGGCAGAGATGGAAAGAAGAATTTTGGAAAATATTTTCACACCACAAAGAAACAAGAGGGATTCTCATGACTACATCAACAATAAATAAGAAGCAGTGTAATAAAGAAGAAACTTTCTCTCTACATACACTTGCTACATTAATACTACTCTATATTAAATATATACTATATATATAAGGTAATGTTAACTTTTTTCACTATAAGTTGCTGACAGCATTTTTACAGTGTTTTAAACAGGTACAATAATGGGTAAAAAATCGAGCATTATAGCATGTTTTTAGGTGAGGTTTGAAACAAATGGGGACCATTTTGTGACATGAAATGGGGCAAAATTTTGGAATGGGAGCCTCAGATGGTAATTAAAGGTTGGTTCAATCAATCCTGCTGAACATTCAAACGCATAGAGTCGTTGAAATATGGAAATGAGAAAAGGGGGGAACTGATAAATACCAAAAAATTGTAAATAAAGAGACTAAATATTCTGTGTGTTTTTTTTATATAATAGTGAAAATATTTGAAATGAAAAAGTAAAGGGACAGTTAAAACTGTCCTCTACAAGTAAACAAAATTTTTTTTTATTTTTATAATAAAATATTTTTTGATGGTAGACTTTAAAGCTCCCAATCATCTCATGATACTCATTCCTGCAAAAATTAATTCCCCAGACTATGATGATTTTATTGACATGTTCAATGTACCAACACCTATCTCACCTTTACCACCAACTCCAGTGGCTTCTCCATCCCAAGAACAATCTCAAGATGCGATTTATGATTCGTTACCATCCATGGAACAATCTACAGTTCCCGAGTCACCTTTGAAAGATTTGCCTCCTAAGTCATTTGGCACAGTTTGCCAATGGAACCATCTAGAGTTTCCCAAGTCACATTGAAAGATCCCGTGGACTGTAAGCCACCAATTGTTTCTAAATCACCTGATCCACTGTCAAGGTTGATTCCGTTTATTCATTGTTCTCCTCTCGCGATCCAGGAAATACGAAATGAGGAAAGACGGAACGAGGAACGAAGGCCACGGACACAAGGATGTATAGAAGACCCGATTTCAGACCCTCGTATTGAAGGTGATTTCAAACCCAGAGTTTTCGAGACCCCTTATGCGCAGCAATTAACGCCCACTTCAGGAAAATGTCAAATCTTACTTTCCACAGCCGGTTGGCCGTGCAAAAAGAAGGAACAATGGTTTCACGCTGACCAATGGAGTCGTCTCGTATGCCATGGATCGAGAATGTCCCAACGAACTGTTTAAATTTTTACTATCGCAATGTGTTGGTACCATTTGTGTCACCGACCAACATTCTAAACAAACATTTAAGGAAATCCAGCCCGGGCTCCTCCCGAGTCAATTCAAGTTTCGAACCCCTGTGATGCTTTTAAATTCAAATGGACGTGTGATGGGTCAATGTCCGTTTTGTAATCAGATCATATGTAATCGTTGAAATGCAGTGCAAGGCGTGTGTGCTATTCTGCATCAACCCATCAATCACATTTTTCACTCGTGATTCTTTCAAACACTCATGGTTGGCTACAGATGACTCCATCCACATCCTGTTTAAAAGATAAAAGGAGAATCGTCTCGACGCTTCACACCAGTGCCCGATGGACCAAATCGATACCTTCCCCGAGCACATTTCAACGACCGTGGTTCCCGAGAAGCTGTCCGAGAAACCAGAAGCATTGGAATATGCCGCTCGGCAGGGACAAGTCCGTGCTTGCATCATTTACAAGGAACCCAACACGAAACGAGTTTTTGTCTTGTTTTGCAAAGACAATTGGTACCAAAAAAAGAAGCTTGTGGATAATTACAATCGTGCCATCATGGAGGCAAAGAACGTGAATGAATTCAGGCGCGACGATGTCTTGTGGGAGAAATTCGCCAAGGGACTTTTGAGAAATGCCGATCGAACCCTGAAAAATACCGACAAGAGGATGGTGTACTTTTATAATAACATGTTTTTTGAGAAAAAATACTTTACTTTCCGCTTCCAAACGGTAAAGTCCGGCGAGATTCACCTTATTCAAACGACCAACTTCCCCATGCTAATCTATGAATTTCCTGCTTCCAGTCTCAGGTGTCGAGCCAATCCAATTTGTTTAGGAGGAGCTTTGAGCCATATGATCAGATGATTTGGTTTGGACATTTTCCCCGAAACCATTCTCCCCAGCTCATGGAGAATGGATTTAAACTGGGGGATTTTAGAAAAATGAGACAGTACGATCAAAAAGTCTACAAGATACCTCCTCCTACCCCGGCTCATGTACCTGCAGAGACAAACAAACGACCTTTAGAACAACAGCCAGGGCCTTCCTCCAAATGGAACAGAGTGTTTATCACACCCGTCATCAGACCACCTGTGTTGATTGCCAGACCTTCCACTGCCTTGGCCACCCCTCAACCCGTGAGTATTCCAGAGCCTCCTGTGCTGACGACACCTCAGATCCTTCTACCAGATTCCCCTCGCCCACCTGAGCTGACGACACCACGTGTGCAGATTCCAGATCCACCTGTGCAGATACCAGACTTTCAACCACCTGTGCAGATATCGTCTGTTCCGACGACACCACCTGTGCAGATTCCAGACCCACCACCACCTGACTGACGACACCACTTGTGCTGATTCCATATCTACCTGTGCAGATACCAGTCTTTCAACCACCTGTGCAGATATTACCTGTGCAGCTCTTTTTACCAGATCCTTCTACCAGATCCACCACCTGTGGTCGAGACTTTGCAGCCGACCCTTATGGACGACTCTTCAATAGATCAGATCATGTCGTCCGTATTTGGAGACTGCTCGCAACAAGGGCTTTCCCCGGCTCATACCCAAGAACCCCATTTTCTTGACAGGGTGCCTTTTCTGTTTGACGAGAGTAATGATCTCATCTCGTTCTTGGATAATTTTGAAATAGGGTTGGCCATAGAGCAACAAGAAGCCCCCATGGACTTGACCATGCCCCGAATGGAAAAAAAAGTAAAAAAAAACTACTGGATTTAAAGTGATTAAGCCATTGGATCTGTCTGTACGCAGTTGTTTGCCTTGCATGTAAATATTATTTTCATGTAAAAGATGTAAATATTATTTTGAATATTATTTGTCCAAATATATCAAGCTTGGAGACAAGGTCATGTAAAAAAATAGTTTCGGTATAAAGTTTATTGGACGAGTGTCGACATCGAACCACTATTGTGTTTGGAAATCTGGGTCGGTGGCCGGATCGAGTCACGTATTACGAGCAAGACTTATCCTTATACCATCATTTTTAATCCAACTTTGGTGTGCATATTCCTCGGTCGTTTGGAAAACGGTCATTGTGTTTACGAGTCATTTGGATCTGACCTGTGACAAAGGGTTCGAGTTGAGATTCTTTCAAGTGGGTCGTCCTCCCTCTCACCGAGTTTGGGAGGCTTATCAACCTCAAACTACGGATGCGTACATTTTGGATTTTACAGACTGCACTAGAGTCGCAGACGTGTACGTGAAAAGGTTGGCGTGGTTGGATAATTGGAAAAAGCATCGAGATGACAATGTCCCTTGGTGCATGGTGGGTGTCCAACCTTGGAAGCGGACTTTGCAAAAACACGTGCAGCACTCACATGAAAAGGCTTTGGCCAATGGGATGTCTTATGACGTCAGCCGCCTCGAGCATATAAAAAGCGAGCAACTGGCCGCTAAGAATCATTCTGATGTTTGAAGCAACATGTCTGTTTTGAGTCAACCACCTTATTTGCTCATGCCAAAGTGTTTCATCACGATGGCAAAGCCAGTGCCCTTCAAATTGACCTTTGCCACGATTCCAGGGATGGCAGCGATCCCGAAATCATGTGCATCACCGTGAATCCCTGCCGGGCAAACTTCAAGTCCAAAGAATTTCGATCAACTGCCAAGAGTATTCCCGTCTTCGTCTTGCTTTTTCACCCGTTACCCAGAGTGTGCCCGTGGAATACCTGCCCTTTTGCGGTGAGGAGCAAGTTTAGTCAGCTGGCCCGAGGCAACGGGGGTTTGATGGTGGTCAAAGGAGGTGGTGCAACAAAAAATCTTTTCAAGAGCTCGGACTGCATGCCATGGCCCTGGAGAACCTGCCGACGGAATTCAAAGACATTTGCGATGGAACCTTTCCCTTCCCCGTGCATGAGGGTGTGCATGAGAAGAGGACATTTCATACTGCATCATTCTAAATTCTTATCAATTTTTGCCAAATACCTGCAGCAGTTTAATAAGCCGCATGCTGAATGGAGCTATAAATTTACGGTACCGGAAAAAATGGACATTGGCCCGGAAAAGGGGATCGAGTCGACACAAGGTCGACTCGGTCCCCCTTTTTCGGAGCCAAATAATCTACTAAGATTGGAGTGCACATTTTAAAAAGCTTGTGCTATATCGTGCGTGTTTGATGCACCAAGACTGGATTCAAGTA
>BMAU01005299.1:0-127814 GCA_019973935.1 Trichonephila clavipes | reverse complement strand
GAATCCAGTGTCTTTTTTTTAATATCTACCTAGCATGAAAGCTGAAAAGTATAAACCTCAGGGAAAACCACATTATTTATGTTTTATTCATTATTTCACGTATGTGTGTAAAATATTTTTCATATTTAAGAAATATTGCTTTAAAAAGTGTTATGTAAAAAAATGTATTACAAAGTTATATTATTGCAAATTATATTATTCCATGTCATCCATCAACGATAAATAGAAAATTGGGGTAAAACATACCACAAAACCAATGAACCAATGTAGATTTGACAATTTCATAAAACTATTAATTCATATAATTTTGGAAATAAAATAACATTATTAAAGAAAGTGATATTCTTAAGTACCATCAAACCAACTGAAGAATACTTGTCACATCCATATTGCTTTCCAATGAATACTAAAAAACTATTTTATGCACCATGTCGTCCATCAACACTACACTAAAACTTGGGATAAAACACACTAAAAACTATTTTATGCACACGATAGCTCAAAGTAAAACCTCACAGAAAACAACATTTTTCGTAAAAACTCTATTTGAATGATTTAATTTCCCTTTGTTTCTTTGTGTAGTTAAACAAAACGCGAACGCATCGACGTTGCTCTTGAAAAGGCAACGTACAACATCCCATGAGAAAATACCGGCTGAGGCAAATATATTCCCACTTTTTGAAGAGTCAGTCCTTGAGACTTATTTATTGTCATAGCAAAACCATGTCGAACTGGAAACTGCCGCCTTTGAAGTTGAAAAGGTAGATTGCTGTCAGAAGGACGAAGTGTGATTTTTGGAATAAAAAAGGCATGTGAGCCTTTGTATGTCCAGTCAAAATTTCAGCATCTATTACATTGGGCATGAGTTTCCGAATAATCAAACGTGTTCCATTACATAGTCCAGCGGATGGATTCAAATTCCTGAGCAACATAATGACAGCTCCTACTTTCAAGTTAGTTCAAGGGACATTCTGGCTTCACAAGCTTTAGAAAAAGCAGCATTTTTATCATACTTCCTATTTTTAATCGAGTTGATTCACTTTTTTCTGGTATAAAATGTGTTTCGCGTATTTTCTTCTATATCGTAATATTAAATGATCTATGCCTTCACGTATTAAAAAGAAAAATATTCATGGAATATTTTAAAAATTTTTAAAAACACTATAATGTTACCATATGTATGGGTTAGAGTATTGCAAATTTCCATGGAAATTGAGGCATTTTTCTGTAAATGTGCTTCATGTTTGTTTCAAGCTCGTACTTTTGCCGAAGACAGCCTTAACTGTAAAAGGGTGTTTTTCAGTTTTTTAAAAACTATAATTTATTTATTTCATGTTACTTTATAAACTTGGTTATATTCATTTTATATTTTTATATAAAATTTATAAGATATTCAATTTAATATTACTTTTAGAAGGATATTTGACGTAATTTTTAACGAAGCGAATTCTCAAGGTTTGATAAAAAATGCTTAAATGGTGCAGCTTTTAAAATTGACAAAAATGTTGATTGATTTATGCTGATCTTCCAGAATTTTCGCTATTTTTTTCGTTAAAGGAAAATATATATAATAACCCGCATAATAAGTGCTTTCAAACATAACCATTATTCGTATAACAAACGATATATTTTTAGGAACCGATCTGCTGATAAATATGTATAAAAATCTAGAAATCCAATTTCATAAATTCCCTTTGGTTCAAAAAAAAAGAATCACATTAGAATTTAATTATATTTATTCGTAAGATTTCATCAACCTTTTCAATATAGATACATGAAGGTGAAAAAATGGAAATTGCAACTCTCTCACAGCTTTAAAAAAATCAGAAAGTTTTCAATCTATAACTTAATTTAGTGAGCATATTCATTAAATTTTAATGAATGGGATTTAACCAATACATTTTGACAGCTTTTAAAGTGAAACAAGTTTTATTCTATTTTTTAACCCAATAAAAAATTTTAATTTTATCAAATAAAGTTGTACTAACATTTTTTTCGTTGAAGCTTAAAATTAAGTTAAGATTACTTGTAATATCAACTCAAAAAAGCCAGGTAGGTCCTTTATCCATTGTCCCACTTTTTTAAGTTAGCATATTCATAATATTTTCGTTTCCAAGAAAATTATAATTTTGTCTGTAAGAATGACTTTTAACACTGTATGATTTGAAAGCCATTGAACTTTTAAATCATATGGTAAATCGTTTTATTCATCTTCTATATCTTCCTAACTTTAAAAAATTGACGATTATGAAGTCTTTGTTCTCGATTATAATTTATAATTTTAGTGACTATTTTCAAAACATGTCCCATATTTAAAACTTGTAGGGTGAATAAAAACAATGAAAATGTTCAAAATTATTATTACCATGTTGTTTACATGTTTCTTTTAATCTTATTACAACTCCTTTAATAATACCGTTCATGTAAGGTGCACAATCATACTTGACAAACAAACCTTTTCAACGGAGGTTCCTTTTTCTTCAAAACATCCACAAGTACATTCAACATACCAGTGGGTTGTATTATGAATATAAATGATTTTTTTCAAAAGTTCTTTACTTATTTTTACATTAACACATCGCCTCCATAAAAACACGACTAGCTGATCGAAAATTCTGAATATCTGTACTTTTATTAATATTGCTTTAAATTTAGCTTGAAATTTTGCCAACTCTACTAGCTACAATATTTCGACTTCAACTTACACATTTAATGTAATTAATGTTTACACATTTAATTAATTTTACATTTGGGCATGGCATAATACTTCCCCTATTTAAAATTAATATTCACCAACAAATTCTCTTTCAGTAAATGACTTCTAATGCTTGAATGATTTAAAGTAATAATACATAACTTTTACAGCAGCTGTGTACAGTCTTCAACAAATTTAATACGTATCCCAGCTCGTGGCGAGCTTTTGCAGCAGTACACAGTGGCCACACTTCATTTGGACAGACATTTTTCGAGGTAAATGCTTTATCTCTGTGATTCATGACTTCATATTTTTTTATATGTGACTTGTGTATTATTTTACATTTGAAATTTTTCCATATTGTTATGTTGCTAAGTTGTTTCTGACATTGTAGTACGTTTCTGTGGCAAATTCCATGCCAACACAATAAATAGTTCTTCAGTTTCACATATTTTATGCTTGTGTTCTTTATATATTTTGGACATGAGATTACTTTTTTATATTATACAAATATTTAATGGCATCTATTCTAAACATAAAATGAAACATTTTTTCTCAAAGAGGGGTACTGATGCATAAGCGACATCTAAATGAAATATTGAAGTGCAGCAATTTTTCGGAATTGACTATGCTTGTTTGTATACGCACACACATATAAGGAGCTATAAATTTTAAAAAAATACCTATATTAGGTTATTCATAAAACTCTCAAAGGTTTCGAAGCTCCGCAGTAAAAAAGACTAAAACGAAAACATCAAAAAATAATATTTAAAAGAATGCAGAATCAATTCATACTTTATTTACCAAATTTATTTTTATTCTTGTTGAAAACACGGCATACATCAATGTAGATTGTATGTGTGTGTGTCCGCTTTATTCCACACTCTACTCAACATGTTGCGGTCGCGATAGCCTAGTGGACAAGGTTACGGTGTCGTGATTGTCGAGGCTGAAACGTCCTCCCGTTTGTGAGGAAAGGAAGGAAAGCAAAGTCAAGTGTCATCTTTGTCGCTTGACCAGGGTTTAAAGTTAAGAGGTCCATCACCAAAAGCCTCGTGTTGCTGAACAGAACGAAGTCAGTATTTTCTCACTCACTGAATACTCAACTTTGTACTATTGACGTTATTGTTATCCGAAAACTTTATCTTTAAGTCTGACCTTTTACCACGTCATGTTACAGAAAACTACATGGAAAATAACACGTGTTTCCCATAACGTTGATAATACTATTAGACTAGTCATATTAGATTTCTCTACGGAATGAGAGATCACAAACTGAATATTCGTATAGATTTTTATTTGGCATTCTAAATGTTGTCTCAGAAGTGTCATAAAATCTTGTGTCCACAACTTAAGATATTTAACGTCAAAGGTCAAAATATCGGTTTTTTTTTTTTAAATATTGCGTTTCCTATGGCTTAATGTTATTTACATTTATTATAAATATTGTAAAGAATAAAATTTTCTATAACTTTTGTTTGAAACATTTTTTATACATCAAACCATTTTTAAGATAGTGGGCGTTGAATGCGCAGCGCTTAGCTATATACAGCATAATGCAAGATCAACCGTTAGTCACATGATATAATACATCGCATAAAGTCTATAAGCCTTAAAAATATACATAATTAAAAGCATTTGGCATACTTTATTAATTATTAGATTACATTTAGCAATAGATTTCATTAATAAAGTATATATTTCTTGTATAACTAAATTTTGAACTACACTGTTCGTGTAGTTCAAAAGTTGTTGGCAGATATGCTTAGAGTATTTTTTAAAAATATTCTATTATTATATATGCTAATTACATTCAAACTAGAAAAAGTAAAGTAAGTAATTTTTAATTACATTTTTATTTAGAAATATCGTTTTATAGTGTTACTACAATTGAAATTCGGATGTGAAGAGGTTTTACAAAAATTTAAATAATAAGACAATCATAAATGTTGATTTTTTCTTCCTCTTCTTCATTGTCTTCCAGTCCCTCGAAAATTTCCAATTCTTTCTCATTATTTTCCTCGTCAAGGATCTTTGTCTTAAATCGTGAAGGATTTCGGGATCAAAAGTACAATCTTCATTGAGATCGCTCTCATATCGTGAATCATCGAAACAAGCTTTCCTATTATACTGGCCACAAGCTGAAGAACATTGCACCCCGATTTCTTACATCCACCTGTTTTGCAGTGGCAATATATTGTTTTGATGTATTCATCTGGAACAGTCGGTAATATTGTCGTAATCGGTTCAAAGAATTCATTCCGTAGAATCCATGTCGTAATCGGTTCCAAGAATTCATTCCGTTGAATCCAATCCCATTCCTGGAGTTCTAAATGATTCCCTAACTAAGTTTGAACTTGATAATGTACACGGCTGATGTGTTGATGAGCCAATGCACTTGCTAGTGGAATATTTGATAACTGCACGGCTTTATTGAGCTTTGTTGTCTTGATGAATTGAGTGTTACAAAGACAATGAATACTATTTTCAGATTGTGGAGCATTGTATATCACCAACAAGACTCGTACTCTATTTTCGTGCAATGTTTGTACAAGACAGTTTTCTTCTTGGAATACTTGAATTATTTGATTCAAATTCAGAAGATTCTCTAATATTCTAAAGAAAGTTTTTTTCCCTTTTTAAAAATGCAGATTTCGTGTCACAGCCACTAAATGCGTCCGGAATTAAAATGAGCTTTCTACAATGCGGATATTTATCAAAAAATTTGGAAGAGTATATTTGAGTTTTAATATTCTCTCTTGGCCAACTGTTTTTAAAGAACACTTCTTTTTGATATGATTGAGTACGTTCAATAAAAATGACGAGCAAATCAATATCTTCTACTATGGTAGCAGTCTTATGATGTTCCGATTCTTTAATAGCTGTTTCTACAATAAAAACGTCTGCATCATGTCTGGCCGGTTTTTGTCGTGATATCAACAGATACTAATTTTCTTTTAGAGTAGTAGAGACTTTAGAGTAGTAACTTCAGAGTAGAGAGGTTGATCAAAAGTAACCAAAACGTTTTCGGCCATGTAGTTTTGCAATATTTGTAATGCAATATAAAGTAGAAAAATTGTGGCTACGTTACCGACAGGATGATCAATAAAGGAAAGAAATATAACTTGAGAAAAAGAAAATTCCTTATTATTTTTTTAGTTAGCTAATTGATAAAGCCATTCCAACCAGACAACACGATGAAATATTCTTTCTCACTTTCCGTATAACCACAAAAAAACAACTCCGTTAAAATTCTTTTCTGTTAATGCTTCATCATCATGTAGATTTTTGACTTGAATTTTGCTGTATCCAGGTTCAACTGGTTTTGCATATGCTAGAAGAGACGTATTCGATATTGCTGCTAACTCTTTTGCACTTGTTTTGGTTGTACATTTTTGTAGTATACGAGCAATATTTTGGAATAACAATCTTAATCATCCAAATAACATGGAGAGCATTATTACTTCATCAATAATATGGGTATTTATATTAGTCATTGTCCCCCGTATTGTACTAGCGCGCCTGATTTGGATGATAAAATACAAGGCTGTGGATGTTAAGCTGTTGAAATTTCGTACTGTACAGTTTTACCATACGAGGTTGCAAATCCCAAGCTATATAGTACATCTATTAGTCTTTCAGATCCCTATCATATATGAAGAAATACTGAAAGGCTTTGTAGTAGCTGTGATGAAAATGATCCTTCTCGTAATGCGCAGCCATTATTGCATGACTTAATTAGCTATTTTTCCTTTTATGTTTTTTATTATTATTTCCTGTAAGAAATGCAATAGGTTTTTTGCTTCTTCTTGATTAACATTTTACTTAAAGGTGGATAAGATTTGGTTTCAACGACAGATGACCAAATGTCTTCACGAATAATAGCTGCTTAAGCTTCTACAATTCGTAACCGTTCTCTTCTTCGGGATCCCTTTTTATTATCATACCAAGATTTTGATATTATATTAAATTGTGTATCCTAAAAAATATGATTGTAAAAGATTTATTTTTATCAGAATTATTACATCTGTCAAATACTTTTGTTGAAGTCTCGTAATTATAGTTTTATCATCTGATACAAACCCCGTCAGGCCATTTCTGAGCTCTTTCAATGTAAATTATGAATCGCCGTGATTTTTGATAATGGCTGCGCTTTTAAAGTTTTTAAACCAGACACTAAATTAACAGGATCACTTTGTGATAATGATTCATTACATATAAAACACAAATCCGCCAAAACTCTAAAAATTTTACGTCAGTCGTTGCCAATATACAATTTAAAACTAATGAATAAACGTGGCTAGTAGAAACTGGTTTGTTGAAAAAGGGAATCGGTTTTTACTATACACACACTGCTAAACATTTGTCTTTCAGCTAGCTATAAATAGAACGTTCGTATAATAGAAGTCGACGGTCCAAGTATACTTTGTACACAAAGAAACCCATTGGAAGGTTTATACACATTTTAAGGAAATTGTACTTCATTTTTTCTCACTTAAAATGTAATTAGCAAATATTAAAATGTAATTAAAGTCTATAATTTCAGTTAACTATTTTTTAATTACACGAACAGATGAGGGTTATTAAAAATGTACTTGATTAATTAAAACTAATACTAAATGTAATATAATAATTAATAAAAAATGCCAAATATTTTAACTAGTTATATTTTTGTGGTTTATAAACTTTATACGGCGTATTATACCATGTGACTAATGGTTGACTTTGCTTTATGCTGTAGATAGCTAAGCACTGCACGTTCAACGCCCTCTATCTCGAAAATGGTTTGATGTATAAAAAATGCTTTAAACAAAAGTTATAGAAAATTTTATTCACTACAATATTTATATTAAATGTAAATAGCATTAAGCCATAGAAAAAAAGATATTTGCAAAAAAAATTTTTTTTTACCTTTGACCTTAAATATATTAAGACGTGGACACGATATTTGATGAGACTTTTGAGACAACATTTAGAGTGCCAAAATAAAGGTCAGTACGAGTTTTCAGCTTATTATCTCTCATTCCGTAGTTGACCCTTATTTTTGACTATTATGACTAAACTATATGTTAAGTAGATGAGGAGAGAACTGGAGTATGGCTTGTTGTATGCCTAAGTTTCACAAATATACAAAATATATAAATAAAACTTAGTTTTGTATTTCTTTCAAATACTTCTTTTAGCTGAATTGGTATTAGTATTTTTATTGTAGCGCTTTGAAACTTTGGAGGGAGTTATGAATAACCCTGTATGTACTTATTTTTGAAACTAGGTTTTAATTAAATTAACATTCCTCAAGAGAAGCATATAAGAGGGAATGTACTGTGGTAAATCCGAATATGGGTCCCGAAGAAAATATGACAACCCCTTTAGAATAGTCTTAAGAATCTGACCTGGCAGATGATCATAAGATGTAGACATATTATGCATATGTGTGACGAACACCGTAATAAATTAATTTGAAACGAGAGATGTTTCTTTTTCTATAGTAGTGACCCCATATCTTCACGCAAAAATTTTAAGCTTGTGAATAGTCTTTTACTGAATCAATGGTGATGAGGAAAATATTGTCATTTAGTTGTATTTAAAAAAATGACTCAATTCCTTTGTTCATGGATTCCTGTATTTACTTCCTTAGTTTCGATTTCGGGTGTGGCGTGCTTCTTCAGCTGTAAATGTTTGACATAAATGGATCTTTTTTCTTGTTTTCATTTTTCTGTGCTTTTAATTTAACTTAATTATTTTATCAATTTCATATTTGATTTGATTTTTCCATCTTTCATGCTAAAATTAATTAATTACATATAATTAATTTCTAATGATATAAAATTCTTATGATACATGCTAAAAATATCATGTACTATAGAGGAAAATACCACAAATTTTGATTAACTATAATATTATTGATCATTATAGTAACTTATTATTGAATGTATATCTATTTCATTACTTTCAGTAATTTTATTTTAAAACCTTGCAAAATGTCAGAAGTAGATGTTGTACAAATACCAGTATATAATAGATCCAATTCCGCTTTGTGGTTCGCTATGTCCAAAAGTACATTTGCCTTACCAATCGCAAAACCATAATTGAGTCGTTAACTAAGTACAATTACATAATACCTCATTCTCCGGACACTGTGTCCCTAGTTGGCGATGTTCTCATGTATCCAGATGCCACAGATTCCTACGTGCAAATAAAAAACTAAATCATAAATCGTTCTGAGGCATAGTCCCAGCAGGAGATTTGCCAAATTTGTTTTGAGAGAGAAGCCTTCTTAGGTTCGCCCGAGCTTGCCACGTGATAATCTTCCTAACTACTGAGTAATAAGAAATGGTGAGCGGAGTCTTTGAATGTTGATGATAAACTGATGATGGATTTATTTTTGCAGCGTTTGCCGTCTTCGGTTTAAACGATTTTAGCTGCGGTTTCTGACATCATGCTAGACAAAACTACTGACATTGCGGACAGAATTCTTGAAGCCTCGCCATCTCTTATTGAAACATTTGTTATTTCTAATAGAAAAGGACTCACATTAGAACCCAAACTGTCTCGTGAAATAGAAAAATTAAATGAAAGAATTGGTCGTCTTTCAATCTCTCGTAGTCGCTCTCCATACCGTTGGAACAAAAATTCCCATGAAAGTAGGAATCCTAATAACCGTGATTTTTCCATTTGTTGGTTTCACGGACGATTCGGAAAAATTAGTAAAGCAGAAAATGCGTTCACCCATGCACATGGAAGGGAAATGAAGTCAGCAAAGAATAATAGTGACTTATTCTTTGCCCAAGGAATCACGTCATCTGTGTTCATTCAAGATCTGATAACAAACATTCTTTTCTGGTCGACACCGGCTCTGACGTTTCTATATTTCCTGCTAATGTCTATCAAAAGAGGAAATCTCAACAGACCCTTTTTACTACAGATTTTAAATTTTAATTTAAGAAGAGATTTCATGTGGACTTTCCCTGATTGCTGATATAAGAACACCTGTTCTTGGAGCAGATTTCCTCCATTATTTTGAATTGTTTCCAGATCTCCAGAATAATTGCCTTAGAGACACAAAAACAAATTTGAAATCAGTAGAATATTTAAACTATTCTAATCTCCATTAAGTAATAATTTCTATTCCTACAGATACGGTATATCTCATAAACTTTTGAAAGAATTTCCCTCTATAACAAAATTGCTTATTCCAAATCAACCAAGAGACATAATATTATCCATCACATAACAACAAAAGATCCTCCTGTTGTAGCAAAACCCCGAAAGGTGGCGCCAGATCACCTGAAAATTGCAAAAATAGAATTTCAAAATATGATGCATCTGGAGCATATACGATCTTCGAAAAGTAGCTATGCTTCACCACTTCACGTGGTGCCTAACAACTATAATTAAAATTGGAGACCTGTTGTCGATTACAGACCTTTAAATTCTCAAACATTAGATAAACATTTCATTCATTGTAATACTGATTTTACAGCTGAATTACATGGGTCAAAAAGTTTTTAGTCGAATCGATCTAATAAAGCCTTTCATCAAATTCCGTCCACTAAGATGATATCCACACAACGGCAATTTTTCACTCTGTTTTCGTTTATTTGAGAGTACATGAATGCCATTCGGAATGTGTAACGCATCCACAATTTTTCAACGTTTTATAAATGAAGTCACTCGTGGCTTAGCTGAAATTAACGCTTTTTCTCGATGACATTTCTAATTGCGTCTAAAAACTTCTTTAGGAATATTATCAAAATTAAATACGGTCTATGCATGTATATTTCTAATGCGTAATTGGTGCATTGACAATGCCTTTTAGGCTTCAATCTTTCAAAAAACGGAATGAAGTTTCTGGATAAAGTTAAAAGAAATAATTGCCCTAAATTTTACTAAATAACCACATTAACTCAGTTGCATTAATTTTTGGGCATGTTTGAGTTTTTTAAATATTTACATAATACCAAAAATACCACATATACTTTGCTCAAATTGTTCAGTTTTAGAAGGGCATATAAATCAAGAGATTTCATTCTAGTGTTCGCAAATTATCCAAAACATTGAAATGGAATGAAAAGGCTGAACAAGCTTTTCTTGTAGCTAAAAAAGCGATGGCAGAATCTACCCTTTTAAAACACCCTATTTCAGAGGCTGAAGTGAGCCTATGGGTAGACGCTTCAGATATTGCTAATGGAGGAACTTTATTATAACTGTCACAGAGGAAATAGGAACCACAATAGCTTTTTTCTCCGTAAAACTTAACAAAAGTCAGCAAAAGCGGTTGATTTACGATAGGGAACTATTTTCAACTTATTCGGCTATAAGAAAATTCAGATATATGTTAGGAGGCAGAAACTTCCCTATATGTACTGACCAAAAACCTCTAATATATGCTTTTGAACAAAACCCGAGTAAATGTTCTCCTCGGCAATTACGCACTTAGATTTAATTTCCCATTATTCTACCGACATTTGGCATGTGCAATGTTCTGAGAACTCAGTTGTTGATGCTCTTTCTAGATTCGAAATTGATTCTATTACTAATTCTTCGATTATTAATTTTAAACAATTTGCATTTGCACAGAAAAATGATCCAGACATTTTCAAAAATTTCTTAAGAATAATGGATCTTCTCTTAAAGTAAAGCTGAAATCATGCCAAACATTCGATTGCAATTTACTTCGCGATATTTCATCAGGAGTTCCATGTCCTTTCGTCCCTGCATCGTTCGTATATAATCATCTACACTATCTTTCCCTTTCAGGAATAGCAGCTTTGACAAAACTCATCTGCTCTCGCTACGTGTGGCCTGTCATGAAATGTTGTGATATCCCCCCTTGGGAGAATATCTCTCGGAGTATCAGCGTGAGGCGTAGGATTAACGAAAGAACTAGAAGGAAACATTATCTTACTATATCTTTACTAAAATTTTCAACTTAAACTTCTAACAAATTAAATTATAATAATTAATATTAGAGAATCTACGATGGCAAAATACGCAGCACCCAATATATATATAGTTAATAACGACTTAACTCAAAACACTATCAATAACTGAATCGCCTAAATTCAATTCTAATACAACCACTGATTCTAATATTAAATAGTCATTCCTACCTTGTTGAAGTCTGAAGAATTATACACTAATATCATTAAGGCAATCTTGTATTTACTTGCATGCTGGTATGCATCTTGGTTCTCCTATATCTTTAACAATTATAACTTCTAATCACCGCCATGAACCTTATCGAAACTTGAACCACGAGGAACTATATAACATTCCTCTGCCATCCAACTACCACAAATTGTCATCGCTTACTCTAAGGTTCAATACTTAAAAGCTTGTTAATTTGCATCTTTCATTCACACTTCATTTCTTGGATTTGGTTGGAAAAGAGTTGCCATTGAACCTCTAACTGGATACCTTCCTCCTGAAAAGTTATTCCGAAAGCGTTTAACTCTTATTTACGATTCCCTTCAAAAATGCAACAGACATCTTTCCTTTTCCCCCTATTAGAACTTGGGAGGTCGAAAGGGGGACAATTTTGACAGTTCGGACCTTTTTGTAAATTAAGAACCAAGAGATCAATCGTTTACAGCTAGCTGTTAAAGGATTGCCTTGGGCAATCTTTTTTGAAAGCGTAGTGGAATTCGGTGTTTCTTTTCCTATATGTTTCAGTCACAGTAAATTAAAAAATGAAGGTAAAAAAAAGAGGAAAAAATGAAATAAATAGTATGTTAGAAGTTGAGAAATAATTATATTATTTTCTTCAAAGAAAATTTATTTTTCTGTCATTTTTTAAAAATTAAAATATATATATATATATTTTTGGTATTTTCGATTTGAACCAGAAAAAAAAGCATCCTGTATTCATTTTAGAATATTAGAGTAGAAAACGCGCTCACTTTCCTGTTTTTTAAAAAGTAATGAGGTAAAAAGAGCAAAAAAAAAAAAGGCCCTATCTCATTTTTTAAACAATAACACAATAAATATTACATACGATGATTATATTTATGAAATAAAACCGATCTTTCTCTATTCAGTTATATTTTTAATTTAAAATAGCATAAAAAGGATTTCAATACTTTTAATTTATTTTAATTAAAATCATATAAAAGATATTTTTATGTTAACTGAATATTTTTCGGAAAAAAATTTAAATTTTCCTTCCTAGTGTTCTCTTTTTCGAACTTCTTGTATTAAATAAAAATTCCTTTTCTACATCGGCATTTGTGATGGACATAACACACATTCAGTCAATAATTTTAATTTTAATGGGGGATATACTTCTTCAAATGCGCATGACAGTACTTCTAACCATTTTCTACTCAAGTTAAATTTCTTATCTTTCTGTTTCTTTTATTACAAGGAAAAATGTCACACATCGATAACTACATTTTCACACAATTCAGTCATTACAAATTCTATTGTGAGAAAAGTTCTCCCTAATTAATCTTGTCTTTCAAAACAGTACACTTAAAACAATTTTTGTTCAGTGAAGTTAACCGACAGTTCCACAATGTATTCATACCAAATTTTAAAAACAAATTTAACACTTGAAAATGTATCCTGTATTAAATTTTTCAGTATACACAAATATTTCCTGCTGTAGGGAAGATATAGTATGAGAGATGTGGTGTGCGGTTGTAAAGAATGTTTTCGTACGTGTACACTATTTTTGAAAATTTAAATATCACTGAAGCTGATCATATAACTGCAAATGAGCCTTATTTCAATGTAAGCTGGTATCAAAGTAAAACACTTTACAATATTAAACAGCCTATGGGTTTATACTCAACATCAAACTATTCGCAAAATGGCTTACAACTTCTATTCAAATTGTAAAGAAACTGAAATATAAATATATCTTACTGCAGTCAAAAATATTCATAATATGTAGATATTCTATTCCTCCACTTATTTCCGTACATTTTAAAAACTGTAGCTGAATGCAATTTTTATATTTATAAACGAGGCATAAAAGCTCACACAGTCGTAAAAATGCCTTTATCATTTTTAAATACACTATTATAAAACGTATATGGATTGTGATATCAGTCGTAAAATCCTAAAAGCTTTTAGACGAGCTAAAAACATGTAATTTTGGATTGATAAAATGTTTAATATAATACACAAATATACATGTTATTAAGCAAATACAGTTGAAAAATCAAACTGCCTTCTGAAATAAACGTAATTGAAAGAAAAATGTTTAATTGCAAATGAGTGGAAATACATGTTTATCTAAAGGGTATCCCCAAAGTGAGGTAATCCTCAAACATAAGACTCAAACTCAGAAGCACAACAATCCATGAGGGCCAGGAACTACTGTGCCCATCATAATACGTGACCATTGGACGCTGAGGTGCATGAACACATGTCCCGATTTGGTGGTCTGTCTGAAGAGAGACCTTCAGTGTTTAAGACCCCAAGCAAGCTTTGTACTCATTTATCGACCCAATGTAGCGGGGATGAAAGGCAGAGTCGACCTTGCGCAGCCCGTTAATAGAACCCCAGACATGTGGTGTGGAAGCACTATACACTACTACTCGATTCTATTCGGTGAAAAATAAAATTTAATGTTAGAATCTTATATAAATCCCTAATGAATGAGGGAGTCCAAAATTTTTTTTTTTTCATGTAAACTGTTTAGACGGAAATGGTTAATTATGAACATTTCACAAGTTTGTAATAGTCTCTGGGGACCTCACTTTGAGAACTAGAATAATTATGAGACATAAAAGAACCAGTAGCCATTATTATAAATAACTTTCTTTATTTGGTTATCTTTCCCAAATAGAATCAAAGACTTATTAACAATAACAATACGAATATTATGAGGTTTTAAAGATAATACTTTTTAATTAACTCAATTAATTAAAGATCTAATTAATTAATTCATTAAATAACGAAGCTGATACCACTACTACTCGATCTTATTCGGTGAAAAATAAAATTTAATGTTAGAATCTTATATAAATCCACTGTGAATCTATGTTTCAATGTCTATCTTCTCTACTGAGTTTGACAAATCCTTCTAATCTACATGCAATATAACTTGTCCGCTTTATAAGGGGAATTAAATTTCCTAAATGGTTGGTTATGAACATCTATAGATTCGTCACAAGTTGCATAAATTAAAATTAAGCATTATAGTTTACATAAATTTTTAAGGAGTACAAAAGGTGTATTTCAACTGCGGGAATTAATTTTAAAGGAATACGGTTACGAAAAAGTAGTACAAATCTATCTAAAGTAGGGTTGGTTGCGCTTTAGATATTGTCAAACACAACAATGTATTGGAAGTCAATTTCCACAATTCGTTGTTATAAAAATGTATAGAAAATTACAAGATTTAATTTTTGTAATTTATATACATATAATTTTCCTGGGAGCTTTAAAAGCTAGAGCGGCATCCATCAAACCCCGTTTCTTTCTGTTTTCCAGATCGCCCTGACTAAGCTGGCTCTGCCCATAGTAAGTGAAAATGGATTTTTGTTTGTCAAGATCATTTTATAGCAGACTGCATTTTCATGTATTTTTGTTTTAGATGGTCGTTTTATTTTTTTCTACATCAATATCTCAATGTTGAATTTAAAATTACATAAAATTCCTGACATTCGCAATCAATGACAATGATAATTTTTATTAGTATATGAATGTGTCATCAAACGATTTCATGACTAATATTAACACATTATTTGAACCATTTAATAATATTAAGTATAAATATAACGTACACAAATTTTTCTGAACTTTAAAATAAATATTTCGAAAACTACTTCAAGATATACTAAAATTTTTATTCCTACGCTTTAGCTTCTGAGTTTTGCTTCTATGTAAGAATTTATATTGTAATTGTATATTCATTAATTTTTTAGTATATTTTTTTGCTCTTAGCATGCGGTTTTCAAATGAATTGTATGAAATCTTGAAATATATTAAATGATACCAAAGAAGTTATACAATAAAAATTTGAAATTTTTATTATACTCAAACAATTGCTAAAACTTATGGTAAATAATTTTTAACTGCGCGATGCAATTTTTTCAAATTTCAAATGAAATTTCTAACATAAAATTTCCCTAGTTTATAAGGTCGAGATTTCAAAAATATCTAGATTTTAATTACTTATTCAGTTAGCCTTTTAAAAGATAAATGTTGAAGGTATTTTGTATAAATAGATATTTTTGAACAATATATAATTCGAATGCTTTTGAATAGCTCGAATTTAAAATTGATTTTTATATGTTTATTTATATGCATAAATGTCTACTGCAAATGTTTCCGTATATTTTTTGATTACCATTTATTCAAACTCTTCCATTATAAAAAATGTGTGAAAATCTTAATTTATGTTGTCTTTTGATGTAAACTGAAGTTCAAGCACTTAAAAATCTCAAATATAATTCGGTGTATTTTAAACAATATATAACCAGTAAGCACTGTACTTAAACTTCCTTAGAACACTTTGGCTTTGAAAATCTAAAAAAAAACTAATAAATCTTAATTAGTTTTTTCGTTATTATTTTTATCAAAGTGTAGAAAATGTTTCAAATGATTTGATGAAGTTTAAATTTATTCATTTTTAGTGGTTGGAAATTGAAAAGATTACAAATTTTAATGAGTTTTGAAATGTTTTATTACTTTTTTCGGTATCTTATAAAAAATAATCATTTTCAAAAACGAAAGCTTTGATTAAAATAAAAGAAAAAATGAAACAAAGGAGAATATACTTTAAAAAAGATAATTTATAAAATAGCAGATTCTTTTGACATTGCCCTGCTAACTTGTTACAGTTTCAAATTAATATGAAACCAAAAAGGAATTGTAAGATATTTTTTACTTATGCATTGGGACTTTTTGGAAACTTTTTAAAATACAAGCTAGCAAAAAAACACTTCTTGGGTTCTAAAGAAATTTCTACCCTGATTGTTTACATTGCCCCAGGGTCAAACACTGGTTCCTACGAGCCATAAAACTCCTGCTGTGTTGTTTCTCCGTCCCTCATTATCTTTCAAGATGTTAAACCAAAAGGGGGAAAAGGATTTCAAAGAAAAGTGCCGCTAATCCGCTTTTGAAAACGTTACTTGAAGGCAGAAAAATCCATTGCAGTCCATTTTTCGAAAGCATCTTTACACTAGAATGAAATTTTCCGCTATCCGGTTAGAGGGTTAATTCTTGGCCCCAAAGAACCCAAAGGACATGTAAAATGAAAGGCGCCATGAGCCCCCGTCACAATGTCAAATAAAGAATGAGCCCGGTATTGAGAATCGTCTCATAAGTGAAATATCGAAGGCACACTAAAGCACCTGTAGGAACATTCTCTCTTCCTGATGCTAGATTCAATCACATTCCCATCATTATTGTAGGTTCCTTTGCCACCATCTAAAGGTCATCATTATCTACTTCCGATAATCAACCGATTTACCAGATGCACAAAAGTCCCTATTCTGACATGTAAGCGACACGTGGATCCTCGTTTTGGTTTCCACATCTGTTACTCACCTCAGATGAAGGAACCCAGATGGATTCATGAACGTACTCTGAATCTCTACTCATATCTGAACTCAAAGATCAAAATCACTACATTTCCTCAATTTCAAATGGAGAATGTTTCCATCGGCATTTAAAATCGGCCCATGAAAATGACAGAAGGTCTGAAATAGTCCCCATTATCAATCTTCTTAAACTAAAATTGCACAACACAAAACCAACGTCTTCCCAGTGACATTATTGCTGTGTCGAGGCAATCTTGGTGACAATGCTTCCATCACTAAAATCAATGTGACAATGCTTCATCAACTAAATTCTGTTGCAACATCCGTTCACTGCATTAATCAATGCTACATCCATCCCATCCCAAATCATCATCTCATCTTTTTAAGAATAGATTGTGTGCAACCACTACTACGTCAACCGTATACGGAACCACATAAAGTTCTGTCCAGAATAGACAAAGCCATCACCATTTACGTTAATAGTCGAAAAACTACAGCGTCTCTATATCGTGTCAAACCTGGACATTTTCTCAGAAACTGTGTGTGAATCACCATCTACAGTGAGCGAAAGCGTAAATGATGGTAAAGTACTTACTAATAAAAACCCAATATATACACAAAATCAGTAAGACGTGTGTGTGTGCATTTTTCCACAAAAACTAAGCACTTATATGTTACATAATTTTTTTCCTCAATTTAGAAGAACTTTCAGTTAGAAATTTCTTTTTTGTACTATATTTGTATATATATATATCATTTATATATATTTCTATTTTTGTATATAAATACATATGTCATATTCAAAAATTGTTAGTAATGTATTCTTCCAGTACGGATTTTATAAAAAAATGATTGAAAGCTAATGTCATTCTTTTGGGTAGTGGCCATCATTCACTGGGGAGATACTCTGTGGTAAACTTGAAAATGAGTCCCGAAGAGAATATGGAAACCCCCTTAGAATAACTTCGAGAATCTGGCATGGCAGACGATGCCAAAATGTGAACACAACAAGCCGATGTGTGACGTGCCCCGCAATGAATTAATATGGAACGAGAAATGTTTCTTTTTCTATAGTATACATAATAATAAGATTCTGACGAAGTAGACATATGGCTGTGCATCACTTTTCTGAAGAGAATGATAGAAATACTTATATATTTTTAATATAATATACAACAAATAAAGTCAAAGAAAATATCTGAATTGAACTCAGTGGTGACATAGCCCATGAGAGCCAAGATCTACTGTGCCCATCTCAGTTTACGCGACCTTAGGCACTGGGGTGCTTGTACAAATGTTTCGGTCAAGTGGTCAGCCAGACGCAAAACTCCCAGTGTTCAGTTCCCAAGCAAGCTTGGTACTCATTTATTGACACACTGAAGGAATGAAAGGCTGAGTTGACCTTGCTTAGCCGGCGATTTGCACCCCGGACTTGTGGTGTGGAAGTGCGATACACTACCACTCTGCCCCTGGAAAGAAAAGAAATGTATATCACTTGTTCACAAACTGCTGATGCATCAGTAATTTCTTAAAGAAATACTGGTGGAATAATTTTGTTATTGTAATAATCGCCGTTTTTCTTTTAGATCTTCATTGGCCAGTGGAATTTGCAGACGGAACTGAGTGAAAAATGAGGTAATATTATTTATAAAAACTTTACAACTTCTAATTAGTTTCCAATTTTGTGTATGTGTTTTGTTTTCTCTTTTTAAACAGTAACATTTGTTTACATTAGTGTCTTAATTTCAATGCGCAACAAGTTTCTTATAACATATATTTATCTCCTTTGTATTAAAGAAAAACATATGAATGTGCAAACAACTTTTTTTGACGGGGCTGCGGATTGTTAATTATCGTTGCAGACCTAGTACACTGTACCGGGGCTGGTTTTCCTTTTAGTGCGGCACCATATAGGTGTAATACCAAACGCCCTGAGTAATTTTGGCGTCCACTTTCTTATCAGAGGGCGGCACGAGAGCACTGAGAATGCGAAATCCATCAATTTTTATCTAGGAAGCTGAGCAGTTTTAGCATGTATGGCTGGATTTAATGAAGTGCCGACTGTGTGTTAGATACGACATAAAATGAGAACCATTTGGTCCATTCTCACATATACTTTATCTCCAACAATTATGCAGAATAAACTTAGAAAACATACATTTTGTCTAAAAAGATAAAACACAAATAAACTGTTGCCAACCAAAATGAAACTATATAAATGGAAATACTAAGCTAATTGGGTGGCTAAATGAAATCGGTGGCGATACTTGACACACCGATTGTCTATCTACGAAGAAAGAAAAAAACGACTGTCCCTGCTAATATGTGTTTACACTAATTTGGCATTATATTGCGAATTCTAGAAATCGAACATTTTGTTTTTGTTATTAGCCCAGTCAAACTTTCAATGTTCGCGACCCAATATTCAATCACAATTTGCATCGCGCCCCCCTCCATACAATAAAGATGTATTAAATTCAATAATACTATATTTTGAAGCTAAACCTGCTATTAAGCCCCCTCCCAACGTATATAAACGTCTCACTCAGCCAGTGTGTTAATTGCCCCAAACGCATATATACGACTTTATGAAGTTATATCTTTTCCGTGAACTGCTATCAATAAAATTATTCAGAAGACTTTGGAAAACGACCTTCACTTATTTCAGAGGATTCGATTATTTATCCCTTTTCTCTCTACCACTCTCCCCCCTCAATACTCCACATTTATCTACGTGCAAGACGGTGGCATTGGGGAGCGTCCTTTTTAATCGGTATTTAAGGGATTATAATCATAAACCGTGCAAATTATCAAGATAAGTAGCAATGTTGGCATATAATTTTATTCATGATAAATCCATGGGGTCACTGGTAATTATTAAACTTGTCCTTTACTTAGTATTGTTAATTATAAAATAGATTGAGCATTACTGATACATTTATAAGTGTATTATAGTGTAAATGAGTATTTTATCTTTTATTATGCCAGAATGTATTTGTTTACTCTTTCTGTAAGTTAATAATTTTTTAAATAATCTTTTGTTTTCGACTTTTCAGTATTCTCGCGCCCCTCTTGTAGGGTTATCACGCCCTCCAAGAGGGGCGCGCCCCACAGTTTGAGAAACGCTGTATTAGCCCTTTAATTAGTAAAACTTAATAGCAACAAATTCGCCAACTAACGAAACTAACTTTTTGTTCGATGTAAAAAGACTGCAGACGCATCATATGTTGCAGCATCCTTGAACTTAAATTGTAGAAAACTTGCAAATGAAGTTCGAAAAAATTTGTGAAAAGTATCATGAACAAAGCCTTTCTTGAATTTATTTTGTTGAGAGGATCGTAGAGAGTAAAACTCATTTTTAGGAAACAGAAATAAACATTAATACTTTCTCCTTAATGATTTTGAAACGAAGATGAATTTAGAGTTCAAATACAAACATATTTAATAAATTTGAAACTCCTTCTTCTAAACGAACAATACACTGTCCAAAATTCTATCACCAATCTATTAATGGTTAATATGATGAATGTGATCAAAGTTTTATTACAGTTTACTACTATAATTATATAGTAGTAAATTGATGGAATTATATTTCTGTTCCCTATTTTAACTATTGTGTGTTTCTGACAAAAAGTCTAATTTTTAAGGGCTAAAATGTTATTTTTTATTAATTATGCAAGCATGGATAAAATATTTGGTCAAAATTGCTTAGGTCAGTGATTCTTGAAGTTTTCTCCATGGACCCAATTTTGGCTAGATTATTTTTCTAGGGGTCCACGAAGGCGTGACATTCGATGTTAATATTTCCCCCTTTCACAAACTCTGAAAAGCTTCCTTCGAAAATTGAAATGCTTAAATTCTAGACCAGATCACTAAATTTATCTCATTGAAAAAACCTCTAGAAGAACATACACTTCTATGAAGAATATTGCATCAGTTATTTTTAAATTATTTGCAACTACATAGTTATTATATACTACAACGTAATTTTTTTTCTCTGGAGGTCATACAAAATGCAACACCAAGAAAGACCAGAGATATTACAGTGAAATTTATTTGGAGATGACTTGTACATGAATATAACAATTAAAGTTACAGCTTCTTCTGATGTGAGAATGATGACAATATCTGAAGTTAGTATAGCCATAATTGTTGGCTATAACCGTTACCACACGCCTAGGCATGGAATCAAAGAGGCTTTCGATGTATCCTCTGGGTATAACAGTTCATGCATCTCCCACATATTGTCAAAATTGATCTGGTGCAGCAGTGGATGGTGTATCCCGAGCCAGTCGATTTTCAAGCATGCCCTTCACATTTTCGATTGGAAAAGATCCGGAGATCAAGCAGGCCAAGGAATCAATGCAATCTAATGGGTTAAGAAGAACTCAGGAACATTGTGTGTCACGTGTAGTCGCGCTGCATGTCTTTGGAAGATGGCTGATGTCAAACGCTGAATTTATGTAAGGACCACAAGCTGTAGCTGTAGTAGAGAAGTCACTCTGTCTGTTTAGTCTAACAGCCATGCGTACTAGAGTGAAGCGGTAGATAAATTCTATACCACATCAAATCATGATACTGGGTGCAGGACCAGTGTGACAATGCGTAACGCAACAGTTCAGTACCTTCTCACCACGTTGTCTCCAAACTCAAAACTGGCCATCGTGATGTTACAAGAAGTGGAATTCGTCAGTAAACATATTGTCATTCAATTCCGTTGTCCATATCCGACATTCATCACATCATTGGCGGCGCATACACCTGTAGTTTCCAGTCATTGGTAAACGAAGCAATGGACTCCTTGCGTACATTCCACTCCCTGCAAACGGTGTCGAATGGTACGAGGGGATAGCGATAATGCGTAACAGACTAAATTTTTGTGATGTGGTTCGTGATGTGGCTGCGTGATTCATCCCTGCGACTCGTATAATCCACCTGTCATAACGACCAGTGGTACAAAGAGGTAAGGGCGCTCGGCACCGTCGGGCCGTCGTTTCCGCCTTCATCGAGAGATGACAGATCCGCATTATAGTTGTTTAATTTTGTCCAACTCGTTGACCAATTTCTCTGAAGAATAATTCGCAATCCCTTTAGGCTAGTATTCTTCATCCGTCGGATACAGAAACTTGGTCAAAAAACGTTTTATTGCTTCCACGAGGCATAGCTAAACAGCTTTCACAAAAAAAATGCACTATAAAACAATTTCCTTGCTTCAAATCGCTAATCTATTCTCCTTTTATAGCGTCTGTGGTTGGTTCTATAGTATGTGAGCTATAATGTTAATATGAGAGAGAGAGAGAGAGATTTGAATATATCATCACCGCCAATGTCTGATGTAAATTTCGCATGGTTTGCATGCTTCCTTCAGGGTATTGCGTTTTGTGTGGCCAGCATTGCATGTTAAATCATCAAAGTTCACTACATGATCTTGATGGCAGTGATATGGAACATCTAATTATATCAATTTTATCAGAAACTTGGAGGAATATTATATGTGTGAAGAAAATATTAGCTTTTCAAATATTTGTTTTTCTTAATTCAAATACCTAATCCTAGAGTTTTTAGAATTGCTATATTTCAAAATTAAATAAGTACAACTTCTGTTACTTCAGAACTTACTGTACCATTAAGGGCTACAGAATCACTTGAGCATTATGAGTTATATATCTGAAAAAATGTACAGCGAGAAGAAGTGCAGAAAATGGAAAAGTAATTTAAAAGTTTGCTTATTACATTTCACGGAATTGAAAATTACAGAAAAGTATCGAATTCATTCAAGGGATTTAGTTATGTAAATTAAAGCCAGATTGTCACTTCGTAATTAAAACCTAAACACACATTATTAATGATTTTATATATATTTTTATATAAGTGGTAATTTTGTTTTAAATATGAATTTTTCAAAAAATAATAAAAACCTTTAGTTGATTTTTATAAATCAAATTTCAATTAAATTATGTTAATAGATACAACTTATTAAATCAGAACGAAATACGGAAGAACGTTTGACGGAGTATTTTAGATGTTTAAATAAATTTTATTCCAAAGGTTTTACATATATAACATATATTTCTCTTTCTCTCAACAACCAACAAGCTACTGCTTCCTTCTTTGTGGAATATAATTACAGTGGTGACCAAAATTGTGGACGCTTTTTTAAAATTGTTATGTTTCCTTAGTTTGTATTCTTATAGAAAATGCTACGTTCCTCAAAATGCAAAGTATTTTATATCATTTTAAAGAGAATGTACTACTGAATTCAAAACAAAAGGTATAATTCATATATTTGAAAAGTAAATAAAGTTTTACTGCAAAAACTATTCAATATACATTAGATATTGATCATAATAGTAAGTCATCAGAATTTAGTGAGGTAGTCTTTAATTTTTGTTGTTGTTGTTGTTGTGGCTAATGCCACCTGTCTGACGTAGTCAGAATGAGGCCCACGAAATTCATCGTGGCATGGGCAAGAGGTACGCCTGTCGTTGGCCTTGAGCACCATACAGGTGACAGTGCGATTTAAGCTCAGAGAAACTTCCCCGAAGGGACGATAGATGGTGACACGACCTCTATCTCCACCTCCACAATTTCTGCAAGTGAGCTGAAGGGGAGGGAAATATTCTCCAGTTCCTGTGCTAGTGAATAAGCCCACAAGACTACGGACCCACTGATTTAACGAGCACGTACTCCGTGTGCACGCGGAGGGTATTTGGTGACATCGAGCATCGAACCCAGGCCTTCCGGTCTGGAGTCCGATGCTCTAACCACTAGGCTACCCACGGCACTTTAATTTTTAATTCCAGTTTCACATCGATATTTCATTGAGCTAAAAACAGTTTCAAGCTTTTTTATTTATTACTACATGATGCCAGGAAACAATTATATCCTGAATTAATTCATTTTTGTTACATTGGTACCTCATCGGGATAATAGTTTTCAAACGGTGCTACAAGTTTTCGATAGGATTAAGATTAGGGCTGTTTCCTGGCCAGGACAACGACTCAATGATCTTAGAACGGTACCATTCTCTCAATTACTTTACTGTGTGACAAGGAGCAGAATCGTACTGAAAATTATTGAAGTATTGTTGGGTTAATAGATCCCTGATGGAAGGCAGAAGTTTAGGTTCTAGAATGGTGTCAATGTATTTTATGATATTCAGTGTCCCATAGATGATATGAAGGCGATCGATACTATCTGCTGATATGCATGACTAAATGATATAACTATATGAGTACTTTACAGTTGCCTGGATGCACTGAGGATGTAGCATTTCTGCTATTTTATGTCTTACATATTTTAAACTATCACTACTGAATAACAATATTTTAGTTTCATCCCTCCATATAACTTGTAACCAATAATCTTTTGTCCAATTAATGTGCTCCATTGCCCACTGTAGTTCTTTTAGCGCTGCTGTGAACAGAGATACGGCTTTTTTCGTGAAATTCTACCTTTTAGTCTTCCATATGCTATTCTACTCCTGATTGTTTTTGAACTGACAAAAACACCAGCATCCCTCAGAAAACTTTTGATGACCGTCCGTGAAATTCTTTTACCTCTGAGGTATAGTATTTTTGTTCTTCTGGCATTAACAGATGGGGTGCACCTTTTACGGGCTTCCCCTGCTTTTTTTATTAAATTTGTTTCCTGACATCTTAAACAAAACTTTCATCCTCCAGATGTAGTCAGTGAACTACCCACCTGTTGTGTAATTTTAACATAGGAAATGCCACTTTCTCGTCACACATGTGTCCAATATACTTTTTATTTGATTCCATTGCTTTTTGACTGAATATAATTTTTGTCCTTGTCAGGAAATAGTCCTGACCTCAATTATATCGAAAACTTGTGGCACCGTTTGAAAACTCTTGTCCGAAGGAGGTACCCATGTAACAAACAGGAACTAATTGAGGGATATAACTGTTTCCTGACGTCATGTAATAAGGAATAAAGAGCTTAAAACTATTTTTAGCTCAATGAAACATCGATGTGAAGCTGTAATTAAAAATAAGGACTACCCTCTAAATCCTCATGACTCACTGCTATGATCAATATCTAATGTATATCAATAGTAATTGCAGCATAACATTTCTTAAGTTGCAGATATATGTTCTATATCTTCTGCTTTGAATTCAGTATTAAATTCTCTTTAAAATGATATAAAATATTTAGCATTTCAGGGAACTTAAAATTTTCTTTAAGCATACAAACTTAAAAAACCTAACAATTTTAAAAAATGTCCACAATTTGTACCATCACTGTAATTCACAAATATGATTGTATATTTTGCAACTAATAAAAACTTCATAAGTACAGATATAAAAATAATTGATTTTATGTGACAAAATTTATATTTTTTTACTCACCGAGCTAATCCACACTAATCCATTGTATAACATAAATACAATTATGCATCACATTCAAAAATTAAAAGTTATCACTTCTAACGCTTGGTCATAAGCCCGCTAACTTTTATTTTTAAAGCGCGTTTTAAAGCGTAAAATGTATTAAGTTACCTTTAGTTAGTTACTTACATAAGTAAATTCATTCGGCTTTTCTTAAATGAAATATGTTGAAAATAATTCATAATTTCACATGTGTAATAGAATTCTTAAGAACCGAAGCATGGAAATATTGTTACTCCTGAGAAGATACGAAGTTGGAAACTGGTGATGGTAAACTGATTTCTTAAAATAAATACTTCAGTAAAGAAGTAATTAATCAAGAGTTTTTTGGTATGCAAACAAATTCATCTCAATATGTAAGCGACTTACACCTGAAGTTGCTCCCTCGCCGTCTTGCCAACCGAAGGGTGTAAGAGGAATGAAAGCAAAACCAGAAACTTCCATAACAAGTATTTATTTACTCAAACACACTAACAACACTTTAATCTCTAAGTGAAGGTTAAATGAGTGGCAGAAAGACCTCAATGAATATTAAGCAAATAGCGCAAGTAACCAATTTAACACAACCTAATCTATTGTTGATTACTAACCTCAAATAGACTTATTCAATACAGTGGTCCATCATTACCTTTAATCTTTAGCTACAAAAATCAACTTTATTCACTCTCACCTGTAAAGTGAATGTAACAGCTTCTTACCTCCTTCTCATTTAATTACAAAACTCTGGATTTATATAGTCGAAATAATCTACATTTCAAGGTTTGTGATGTTCCGCGGGCTGAAGATATCATCTCTCCACTATTACTGTGACCTATGTCTGAAGGAATTAAAGATGGACCTCTAATTCTGCCGTTATAAAATCAGTTTATTATGATCTTAATTTATATACAATAAAACAACACTAGTCTATGAGGCTTATGATCAGGAGTGATGCGACACAAACCGTAATTCTGACAAACAGCGCCATTAACCACTGAATCTATATTTATAGTTATTTCCTAACTTAATACTATACTCTCTAGTCTTAAAGCTTAAACAAACAGTCTTACAGCTATTTCCTTGGCGAACAGCTAAGGTCCTTAAATCATCAATTTATTTTTCAATACGACTTGCTCCGTCTAAAGCATTACTCTTCTGTTCTCGGATCCACTTATTACTTAGCTTTACTGGCACTATTAGACCGACTCACAGAACTAAGACTTTTCTCCTGGAGCTTTACCTTACTTCACTTAGCTTTTCTTAGTGCTAATTAGCGTTCCACTTAGCGCTCCTCGCAAATACTGACGTTCCAATATATACGATTCTTAATCGGCACAGCCACGCTCTCTTCTTGGGTTTGTTGGAAATAATTGCCATTCTGCCCCCAAAGAAATCCCAAGAGGGTTAATAGAAGAAATACCGATACAGCCCCCATCACAATCCCTCCAAGCAGAAAACGTAATTTATTTGAGGGTCTTAATGGCCCAATAGAAATTACGATAAAAAATTTTACATTTAAATTTTCGCCAAAATCTCTAATTCGAAAAGAGCAACAATGACTCTACTAAAATAAATACACCGAAATTATCATTCTCTAATTTTTTAATCACTCTACTCATGATCATTAACATTTACATAAGTTATGAAGGTGTACCCCATTTGGGCAACGGATCTAGGAAAAAACCCTTTTACTAGTTTGTTCAAAAAAAAACCTGGCCGTACACAGTTAATACTTACAGTTTTATACAATTAGCTGATGATGTTAACCTTCTCTTATCTCCAATTTCAACTGGACCTTTACCACGTTTTCTCTCCGGTCCCCCTGACCTTGAAGTGTGGATTTTCCTTTTATATCTCATTATCTCTTTCCTACTCTTCTTTATCCTACTGCTTATTTGTAGCGAAGACTCCTTGGACCCTTCGTTCCTTTTACGCTTATCTCAGTATCAGTTTTACACCTATCACCCTGATTCTTCTCAAGACCGGTCATTTTCCCTGTATATCTCGTCGTTCACCTGATTCACTATTCTTACTATTTTGGGACCCTCAAAACTACTAACTTGATATCCTGAACCACAGCTATTCGAATTCCCAACTCTTATCACGTTCTCGTCACTTTTCCTTTAAAATTCGGGCTTGATCTATGTTGACCATTAATCCCTTTCCTGCTTTCCAAATTATCAAATTATTATTCTGTACTTTTAACACTCTATATGGACCTTTAAACTTTGGCTTAAACTTCACGACTACCTTTTTCGTTGCAAAACTTAAGGGATGTGTTTGCAAAAGTACCCAGTCGTTTACCCTAATCCTTACACCTCGCTTCCCTCTATTATAATATTTCTCGCCCATTTTTCATGCTTAACTTTAGTATTTTTTATTTCTTGCCTCTTCAAATAATTTCTCAATATCACCCACTGCAAACTCTATTCCATGTGATACCACACTAACTTTTGAAACGGGGTAATCAATTTTCTATCTAAAAACAAAACTCTGCTGCGGTCCTTCCTGTGATTTCATTCAATGTCGTTCTTAACGCATAGGCGAATTCTCTTTAGAACTGGTCCCATGTGTCTCATGATTATCATTTACAAAACTTGCAATCATTTGCAAAAGATCGCGATTCAGTTCTATTTGACTGAGGCATATACACAACTGTTTTAACATGCTGTATGCTCAATTGATTACTCAAATGCTCAAAAATTTCGGATATAAATTGGAGACCATTATCACTTATCGTTTTTATAGGAGCTACATAACGCGATATATAATTATCAAATAAACTACCTGCTATTACTTTGGCTGAGGCTTTTTTGAGGGGTACAATTTCCAACCACTTTGAAAACTGGTCCGTAATTACTAAAACGTAGCGATTTCACTTAACTCGTGACACACGATACGTACCTAAAAATCTAACGTCACTATCTCATTCGGAGGATAATTCGTTACTACCAGAAATAAATGACTAGCAGGTAACGAGTTTTTATAATTCGTAGTCTGACATACATCGCATGATAAGACATGTTGGCTTATGAATTTTCTCATATATGGGAAGTAACAAACATCGCGGATTTTAAAGTAAGCTTTCCTTCGTCTGAAGTGCCCGCTATGAGTTTGTCATGAAATTCTCGCATTATTTCTCTTCGCAATGATTGCTGAATGCACGCTCTCATTTCTCCTAGAGTGGTTGCGTATTTCGCATAAAATAACATGCCCTCACAAAATCGAAAATCGCTAGACCAGTTCTCACAGATTTTTGCATTAACCGAGATATCCTCTGGGTTTTCAATGTCCCTATATATATGACCTAACTCTGGGTCCCTCCTCTACTCCTAGATTAGCTGCTTCCAAGACGAAACTACCAAATCTCTAATTATTGCACAAGCAACATTTTCTCCTACTATACTTTTCACCGGGTTCCTAGACAAAACATTTGCCAGGACATTTACATATATATAACTTCGTCTCTCTTTAAAATATCCATACTCAAATTCCCCTGAAATACTTTATTATTTTCAATCTGCGAATCTTGAATCGTCTGTGATTTTCTATGAAAATCCAATACAATTTTTGATTCCTTAAAAAATCTACTCCTAAAATGCAAGGGTATTCAAAATCCGCCAAAACGTGAAACTGAAAGGGTTTCACAAATTCCCGTATTCTTACATACAATTCTACTACTCCTATATTTCGACATTTGGCTTCTTGTGCGGTGACCGCTTTAGTACGAGATTTTCTCACATGTTTATAAAAAAAAATACTTTTTATAAACGTCTTTAGATATTCCTTTAAGACCCGAATTATATATTTTCATCTTCAAATATTAAATTCTTCTGTTTATTAATACTATGTGGACCCCAATGACTTTGGGAAAATTAATAGAAAAATTCCCGCTCCCTCCTGGAATGTAGATGGTACGCGCATGATCATGCGGGTTGGGTGTTATCTGTGAAACAGGTCACCCATGAAAAGTTACGAGTTATGCATTTTTAGCTCCAAGTTGATAGAAGAAACAATCTTAATTCAACTAAAATTGTTACACAAATAAGGAAATTGTTGATGTATAACTAACATTTTTATTAATTCATTATTTATTTAATGCAAAAATCTTTTGTTTTGTTTCTGACAAGTATAAATAACCATTGTATTTTTTCACAACATGTTTTTGAACTGATTTCGTAGTTTTCAAATCTGCATTTGCGAGGCCTTGAAATGTCATCAGCAATTAAAAAATGGCTATACATGTCAAGCCTTTTATACTGGAATAGCCAGGATAAAAGCCATGACATGTATAGCAGGTGGATTATAACGCTTCGATCTTTTTGAAAGTGGGACTACAACACTAGGGTTTCTTTCCCGGGAACCCGGGATCCCGGGAAATCATAAGATTTCTGTACTTTTTCTATTCCCGGGAATTATACTTCTTTTCCGGGATTTCCCGGGAATCGCACGGGGCTTCAATTATCTATGAGGTAGTTATTTTTGACTTGATTGTAGATTTCAACCTCGGACATTGTTAGCTGACCCTACTGTGACAATTTGCGATCATTCACCCCGAACTTCCTGAGCGAAGGAATGTTCGTGGGGTAAGAGTGTAATATGAGAAAGAAAGATTAACGCTTCCGTTGGATTGGTGAGAATTTTTCCAGTTAGCTGTGGGTAGGAGTATCTGTCCAAATCAATTTCTATCTCTGTATCAAGCTTCGTTAACAAGAAGTATTTGGTTTTTTAAAGTAATCATATTTCGTAGCAAATTAGCACTGTCTGATCGAAGTTCCAAGATCTTGATTTATGTGGATAACGTAAGTACTAATACTTAAAACTATTATTTGTTTAATCTTTTTTCAAAAATTTTTTCGGATACTTGTCTTTATTATGAGCTATTTAATTGAATGAGCAATTTGAAGAAGGTAATGAGTCCACAAACTGTTGGGGGGGGGAGAATATTTTTATGAACAATCTCGCAATATTTCTTATTTTTCTAAACCTAAATTTCGAGTGAGATTCTTAATATTTGTTTATATTTATGTAACTACAATAGAAAAAATCCATAAACAAGATATCGGTTGTACAAATAAAATACCTTAAATACAATAATTAAACTTTTTAACGCACATAATCGGCACTTCAGCAGCAAATGAGTTTTTACGTATTTATTAATATTTATCTCTTAGTAACAACCTTAATAATTAATAATTGATTCACCTTAGACTAGTTAATTTTCAAACGCCTATGAGTCCGTAAAGGAAGGTTAATTTTAGTAATTATTTTTCAAATGTGAATTTTTTTTTCCCCGAGATTTTTAATTTATAAAATCTTGAGTTGTAACATTGTTTCCATGCCAACACAATTTTTTTCTTTAGTGAAAAAATAAATAAATAAAAATTTTAAAAAAACTTTTAATTTGGGGAAAGATTTTTTCCTCTGTGTATATGATAAAGTTGAAAATGAAACATCGAGACAGTAACAGCATCTGCAAAATAAAGATAGTGTGACATTTATTTATTATAAACTAAGCAAATTCTTTTGTATTCGAATTTTTAATAATTTCTTTCTTCAGAATAATTATTTATTCCGTCGAAGTACTTTTTTCTGTAGATTTCGTTACAAATTGCCTTTTTAAATTATTTATCAAAACATCTAGGGAATTTCATTGAGTAAAAAGGCCGATTTTAAAATTTCTGTTTGCCTCACAAAATGATACTAATTTTGCGGGGAGCATGGATGAAAATATATTTGATACACTATTTACTTTCTAAACCTTTATCAGGTTTATTGATAGTTATATTACATACACATTTTTAATACAAATTCAAACGTTTAAAAATCTGAAAATTAATCAGTCGAGGCTGAATTGAAAACTGAGGGAAAGAAACAGTCTTTCCAGAACAGAAACTGGAACTGATGATATATATATACTTAACTTTTGGCATATATTTATACTCCTATATTTGATTTGCTTCTTTAGATTAATAGTATTTTAGTATATATATACACACACATACAGTCGGACCTCTATTTAACGAAGTCGCTAAAACCAGAAGAAAAGTTCATTATGTGGAAAATTTGTTAAATAGCGATTCCTCTTTCAATATTTTTCTGTTCTAGGTTCCAGAAAAAAATTTGCAATATAGAAAGATTTGTAAAATTTTGGTCTGACTGCATATGTATATATATATATATATATATATATATACACTCTGTCGCAAAAAAATATATGCACCCAGAAGAAATTGAGCTACATTCACGAAATTTGGTATGCATGTAGTGTATATAAAAATAAACAAATGATTAAAAATTCAGAACAAAATATCATTTTATTAAGCGGTTACAGCTTGCAAATGTTAAAAATCAGTAAGTAGTAAAGCCACCTCTGGCAGCTATACAAGCCGAAATTCGGCGTGGCATCGATTCAGTTAGATCACTTATGACCCCCTGTGGAAGATCCTGCCATAGTCTTTGCATCTGCGCAGTTAATTCTCCTGTATCTCGGGACGGCTGCAGTTGCCTTCCCAGCGCGTCCAGACATGCTTTATTGGCGAAAGATCTGGTGACCTGGCAGGCCATGGTAGGACGTCAGATCCTTGAAGACATTGTTGGGAGAGTCGCGCAGTATGTGGACGAGCATTATCCTATTGATAAATGGCACCTGGGCGACTTGATAGCATGGGTAGCACAATCGGCGTTAAAATATCGTCCACGTATCAGCGAGCTGTCAAAGTGCCTTGAAGGACCACTAAAGATGATCGTGTGTCCCAAGAAATTGCTCCCCACACTGTCACACCTTGTGAAATTGCTGTATGCCGCTCCACAATAAATGCCGGATCGGACCGCTGGCCGGTGCGCCTCCAGACACGTGTGCGGTGGCCATCAGCACTGAGACTGAATCGGGATTCATCACTGAAGATGACACGTCTCCAGTCTGTCACACTCCAAGTTGCCCGAGGTCGGCAAAAATCCAGTCGACACTGCCTATGATGTGGGGTCAGTGGTAAGCGTCTTAGCGGACGTCGGCTCCTCAAGCCAACTTTGGTCAGTCGTCTCCTTATGGTTTCTCTTGATGGCATTGGATGTCTGGAAGGAGGTAAGTGGCGTTGAATCGATGCTAGCGACGTTGTTGGTGCCGAAGTGGCCACTCTTCTGATTGCACGATCCTCGCGATCATTTGTGTTCCTGGGACGTCCTGACCCTCCGCGACGGTACACTCTACCTTCTGTGATCCACTGTTGCCAACACCGAGCAACTACCATATCGCTCCGACCGAGGTGGCGGCCGATACGTCTATTCGACCAACCTGCTTCTCTGAGGCCTATTATACGGCCCCTATCAAAAAAGTCCGTCAGCTGCTCGTACTGCCGCCGGTTACGTCTTAGAGGCATCCTAAGTCTCAATATCGTCTATCAAAGTCATCAGATTCGTTTGGATAGCCGTACGGCGCTCGTACTCATGCTTTTAAACTCTCCCAGTTGCGCAACTAATATGCGCATAGCACACTTAGCCTTGTCTCATTGGCTTCGAAATTTTAATCATTTGCATATCTCTTACCAGACTACATTCTTGCCGAGTTTCGTGATTGTAGCTTGATTTCTTCTGGGTGCATATATTTTTTTGCGACAGAGTGTATATATATTCAATAGAACCGAAACGAAAAATATTGTTTCAAGTTTTGTTCTGAACATACAAATTATATTGTATTAATTAATTGTTCTGTTGATGTAACACATCCAAATATTTGAGATCTACTTATTTTTCTTACAATTTATATATTTCTTTCAGATATAAAAATTAAACATAACCATTTAAAATATGTCAGTCTCAATTACGAAGTCCTTTGTTTGGCAGTATTTTATAAAAAATAAAAATGATGAAAGTGCAAAATGCATGAAATGTAGCAATATTTTGAAGTGTAGAGGTTGGTCTTCAAGTGGTTTGCTTCGGCATATTTACAAATTCAGCATAATATATCGAAAGCAACTCAATCCGTTTAGTCAGGATTACAAGATACTGAAATGACTAAGAGAAAAATTGATAGTGATAATGATATCAGAATATTACTTCTGAACAAAAAAAAACCCTTATTGTCATATTTTCTTTAAAAAAAAATAAACACTAGAGTGAGTCACATTGTGAGTAAACTTGTTTGTGTAGATGGATTCACGGTAAATGCTATAACAAAAAGTAACTTTATTAGGAAGTCCTTACATGATAAAGGTTATTCCTTTCCTCCAAACCCTAATGATGTTATGAAGCTTGTATATAAACAATATAATGCGATTAAAGCTCTGGTTACTAAAGAAATTTCATCAAAGTTAAACGCAGGACTTCGTTGTAGCTTGACGCTCGATGTGTTTACATCGCTTAAAAATAGATGATATATTTTTGAATATAAACGTTTACTTCAATGAAGGTGAAATCTTTAATTTAGGAATGCTAAGAATTAGTGGATCCTTTTCAACAGAAAATTGTGTTAAAGCGGTTGAGACTAAACTACAGGAATTCGGAATCATAACAGAAAAGCACATAGTTGCATATGTTACTGATGGTGCTAGTATGATTGTTAAGTTCGGAAAAATAATGAGTTGTGAGTATCACCTGTGCTATGCACACGCCATACACCTAGCCGTGTGCGATTTGCTTTATAATAAATAAATAGATTTGGTAGAAAACACTGATGAAGTAGAAGATAAATCGCATGACAAAGAAGACAATGATGAAAGTGAAGAGCTTGTTGAAGATTTAGACAAAGTATATTAGATTTAGAATTTCAAAGCGGTGTAGGAACAGATGGTTTCTTTCATGTCAGTTATGCAGAAAAAAATTCCATAACTAACATAAATGAAACTATAAAAAAATTAAAAATGTAGTAAAATTATTCAGAAAGTCCCCTATAAAGAATGAAATTTTACAAAAATATGTTAAAGAAGAGTTTGGCTGTGAAAAGATGGTTTGTTTGGATACCAAAACCCGCTGGAATAGTTTGTTGGCAATGCTTGAAAGATTTTTAGAAATAAAGTCAGCAATTTCCAAAGCATTAATTGACATTAAAGAAGAACAAATGATGGCCAATGTAGAGTTTGAAACTTTGACTACAATTATAAAAGGCTTAAAGCCAGTAAAAATTGGCTTAGAAAAATTATGCAGTCGAAATGCAACTTTGCTAACTGCAGAAGGTGTATTTTCTTTCGTCATTGGAGAATTGAACGAACGAAATTCAGAATTTGCAAAAAACATGAAATATTCTCTAATCCAAAGAATTAATGAGAGACGCAACGTTAATTTAATAGGATTAATGCAATACCTGAATTTTGGGAGAAAATACGAAGCAGCTGCAGTTACTGGCGATATTTCGCGATTGCCTGGTAAAAATTGTTTGGTTAGACAAGCCCACACACACACACACACAACACACACAAATGGTAGGGACAAGGCTTTTCTGCGAAGAAGAGGAATCAATATCCAACTCTTCACACTCAGAAGAAGAAAGCATAGAGATTTAAAAGAAAAACCTCTGACATTAGACGAAAAATTAGAGAAAGCAATTTACTCTAAAACAAAAGTTTTATATTGTTCAACCAAAAAAAGTACCAGTTTCAACAAAATCATGAAACAAGAGATGCAGTTGTTCGACTCGACTGAAAATTCATCATCAAACATTATAAAATTTTTTGATGCTTTAAAAACAATTCCTCCAACGTCAGTTGAAGCCGAGAGAGCATTTTCTGCTGCTGGAATTGTTCGTTACAAAGCTTAGAACTAGGTTGAGTGATAAAAGTATTAATTGCTTATGCTTTTTGAAATCTTATTTTAAAAATGAATAATCAATATATTGTATATTTTTGTATTTTTATCTCATTATATAAATAAGTATTACTTTTGGAAATTATATGTATCCTTATTTTATATAATTATTATTGATTTTATTTAAAAATAACTTGTTTTTAAATTTTTTTGAAATTTTGATGTATTTCCGGGATTCCCGGGAACGACAATTGCATTCCCGGGATTTCCCGGACATTCCCGAGAATGGAAAAACCCGGGAAATCAGAACCCTATGCAACACTGTTATCTTCATGATCAGTTAAAGCACTTTTGTTAGTTGGTGGAGAGGCTGATAACGTTTCAACCATTTCTAACTTAAATTTTATTCGATCCATTTTGATTTTTAGAGAAATTTTATTTGATATTGCCTCTTCTTTGCACAAATACCAAGAATTTGCAACAACTAAATCAATGTAATGAATGTGTTAAAGAGACTTTCATGGTAAAGAATAATCCAAAATTGTCTTTCCATTTCAAATATTCCAATGTGTTTTTCATCGCTCTCATCTGAACTTGATTCTCCTTCCAGCATACGCGATTCATAAGTTTATTTCGCAGCCTTGTCATCATCAGAAAGATCACTAAGATCTGATATAAGTTCAATCTGATTTATTCATCAGTTGAAAAATTTCTTCTGTGAGAATTTTTCTCCTTTTATACATCTGAGAAAGTTTTTGGTTGAAAGTTAACACAGTATTCCATGAAAAATAGTAAAATGAATCAGAAATTTTTATTATTTTTTTTAATATATATATTTATTTATTTATTTATTTAAACCACACCATACTAACTACCACCGGAAAAGCCTTATTTTTTGGGGGAAAGAGATATGGATGGGAAAAGAAAATTAATTGCAAAAAAGAGAGAGAGAAAGAAAAAAAGGAACTCATCCTTGGCGACCCCCCAAAAAATATGGTATTAAGTATATAACTATATATTTCATTCTTATGTAGGCTTTAATCAAAATTATTGAAACAGAAAAGAAAATGCGCATGGGGTAAGAACTTAACTTTACAGCTGCAGTGACTCAAGTAACGCCCAACCCACACGATCATGCGGGTAATGAAATCCCGAGCCCTAGAAGCCACATTAATATAGTATATTAAATAGTTTTTCTATTTTACAATTATTTAAACATTAATACAAAAATTTATACCCAAACAATTAGAAATATACTAGCTGGTATACCCGTTCTTCGCACGGGTGAACTGAAAAATTAAACAACACAGATTGAAGGATAAAGAAGTTTTTAATGAGTTAATTTTACGTGAATTGCAAATTAAATAAAAAAAGCTTTTGCTTACCTCAGCTAAACAAAAAAAAACACCTTTGTTGTTAAATTTTAAGTATGTAGATCTAATAGTTGATAAAAAGGATTTTTTTTAATTTTATAACTCACGGTAACGATCTTGAGGGTCGATTTTTGAAAATACCTCTCTAAGCTGATCTCTGCTCAGCAAAAGTGACACTTTGTTAAAAGTTTTGTGTAATGAACGCTTAAAATAGTGTAAATAATTTACATCTGAAAGTGTAATACATTAATAGGACTTTCTGTTGTATTCATTTGCACTGAGTAATATGTTGTGTTGGCTATCATTCGAATCTCTACTGTTATTATTTTTAGCAAGCTAATTATGAAGGAATAATTTTTTTTTTTTGGTTTTCTATATTTATTGCTTTTTTATATTTAATTTTGTAATGTTTACCTTATTTTTTTATTTACTATGGTGTTGTTGCACCTTACTCCATGACTGGTGGCATCGTCCCCCATACATGGGGGACGATGCCACAATTAAATGAATTTCTTTAACATTAAAGTTCTAATTTATTTTCATACTAAGAAGAGAATGAACTTAAACACAACCAATTTAATATTGAAAAATAAAGCGTATTTTTTCATGGTCTTGTCATTTTAATCTTCAATGAACTAAACGAAAAATTCTTAAATGTGGCGCCTTCCACAAATTACCTTACATTTAAAAACGTTACTAAAAATCTGGTATTTCCACCTGGTGAGAAACAAATATGATTCCGGGGATAAGAAATAGATAGCTTTAGTTTCTTTAACGCATTAGTTTTGAATACTCCAGCCCTGGAATATCACGGGCACTAGAAAGAGAGGAAGGAAATCCCCCCCACACATGACTTTGACGGCAGCGAGAAGTAAGGGGTTCAGTGTAAGTAATCCGATTTATTATTATATCTCCAATTATCTCATCTACTTCACTATTGCTCCCATATTTTACTATTGGTGCATTTCTTAACTTGGTTTGTTAAAATTGTACCGTTGTTGAGAATCGTTAATAAAATAGTGTTGCATTCACTATGGCTAATCTTCCGTGTGACCCTCTTAAACTAATGAATGAGACCCCTCATCGATTAAACCTTGAGCGTAATATGCGCCGTAATAACAATTGTCTTTCAGCCAAGCACTTTTGATGGTACGAACTGAAACAGAGGCCCGTACTGAAGGTTTTGTTTATGCTTTGACGCGGGACAATGAGGCAGCTGTTGCTGTACCGATTAACCTTAACAAGGGTCATATAATGATGTTATATGACGGTCATCTGGACTTTTGTTCTGTTGAGGGAGTCTTGAAGCCTGTAGTCTCCTATCCTTTGACCCCAACACCTCATCAATGTGAAGTCAGAACGGCCTAGTAGCGAGTTAAACGCGTCAACCTATCCACTGGCTTTCCATCATCCTTATAACTTTTTTTCTCTTGAAATGAGACAGCTTCTCCCATTGTCTCTAATGTAAATGTAATGGTGTCTCTAGTTGAAACAGGACCCTTGGCAATAGATTAAATACATATGTAAGAGGCTCGCGCCTCTCTCGCGAGCACCTAGATATGTATGGGGGAGAAACACTCGACATGATCCAACTAATCTATTTATCTCCACACAAAGAATAGACACAATTTCTACTAATAATAGTAAGAGAATGTCTCTATGTTAACCTTGAAAGTGGAACAATGACAAAACGCTAACGATTAGGAGACTATCAAACTCGATCCTTATCTTAATAAAGGATCAAACTTATCATCAGATTTAATATAATCTCAATTCAATCTGTGATGGAACTTTACGTTACTTTCAAATAATAATCCTCTTAAGGAATCTTTGGGACAGCAATCGCGTTATTTCAGAGCCATCCCTTTCAAGAAGAAAACATGAGATACAAATTAGCTAGTGTATATATACACGGTCCATTATGAAAGTAATGAGCATAATGTTATTGTGACGGGACTATCGACGGCAGCACGGTAAAACCGGCTGGGACTTGTGTGTGGGGGGAGATGCCCTTTCAATGCATCCGGTCGTCAATTGAGTTCGATCAGTGTGAGTGGAGATACGTGCCTCCGCTTGAAATGTGTTTTCAACTTTTATAACATAGCGTGATGGACAGTTCGCTTGAACAACGATACGCCATAAAGTTTTGCGTGAGGTTTGGAAAAAATGCAACCGAAACATTCCAGAGTATGCAAGAAGCCTTCAAGGACGATTGAATTTCAAGATCACAGTCTAAGAAGTGGCACAAGGCGTTCAAGGAGGGCCGGGAGGAGGTCGCCGACGAACCCCGTTCTGGACGCCCAACAACAGCCAGAACTGAAGAGAACGTTCATCAAATAATTTGAAACATTTTCTTACACTTTGATGAACATAATAACAAAAAAAACTAATTAAGATCTATTAATTTTTTAGATTTCAAAGCCCAAGTGTTCAGGGAAGTTAACGTACAGTGCCTAGTTATATATTGTAAAAATACACCGAATTATATTTGAATTTTAAGTGCTTGAACTTCAGTTTACATCAAAGACAACATGAATGAAGCTTTTCCCACATATTTTTTATAACTTGAATGTTTGAATAAATGGTAATCAAAAATATACGGAAACATTTACAGTAGACATTTATGCATATAAATAAACATAAAAATCAATTTTAAATTCGAGCTATTCAAAAACATTCGAATTATTCTTCAAAATATCTATTTATGCAAAATACCTCAACATTTATCTTTTTTCAAGGCTAACTGAATAAGTAATTAAAATCTGGATATTTTTTGAAATCTCGACCGTATAAAGCTAGAAATTTTATGTTATAAATTCCATTTGAAATTTCGAAAAAAAAATGTATCGCAAAGTTAAAAATTATTTACCTTAAGTTCTAGCAACTCTTTGAGTATAATATAAATTTCAAATTTTATTATATAGCTTCTTTGGTATTTTTAATATATTTTGAAGATATCATACAATTCAGTTGAAAAATGCATGCTAAGAGCAAAAAATATATTAAAAAACCGAGGAATATACAATAAAGTTTTACATAGAAGCAAAACTGAGAAGCTAAAGGGTAGGAATGAAAAATTTTGAGTATATCTGAAGTAGTTTTCGAAATATTTATTTTAAAGTTCAGAAATTTGTCTGCGTTATGTTATACTTAATATTAATTAAATGGTTAAATTAATATGTTAATAACAGTCATGTAATCGTGTGATGACACATCCATATACTAATAAAAATTATCATGGTTATTGATGCGAATGTCAAGAATTTTATGTAATTTTAAATTCAGACATTAATATATTGATGTAGAAAATATAAAACGATCATCTAAAATACATGAAAAATGCATTCTGCTATAAAATGATCTTCACAAACAAAAAATCCGGCATTTTCACTTACTATGGTAGAGCCGGCTTACTCAGGGGCGATCTGGAAAAACAGAGACAGAGCCGTGGTTTTGATGGATGCCGCTCTAGCTTTTAAAGTTCCCAGGAAAAATTATATATATATATAAATTACAAATGCAAAAATAAATCTTGTAATGTTCCATACATTTTTATAACAACGAATTGTGGAATTGGCTTCCAATACGTTGTTGTTTTTGACAATATGTAAGGTAACCAACCCTACTTTAGATAGATTTGTACTACTTTTTCGTAACCGTATTCCTTTTAAAATTAATTCGTGCAACCGAAATACAACTTTTGCAACCTTAAAAATTTATGTAAACCATAACGGTTAATTTTAATTTATGCAACTTGTGAAATGTTCATAATTAACCATTTCCTTCTAAACAGTTTACATGAAAAAAAAGATTGGACTCCCTCATTCATTAGGGATTTATATAAGATTCTAACATTAAATTTTATTTTTCACCGAATAGAATCGAGTAGTAGTGTATAGTGCTTCCACACCACATGTCTGGGGTTCTATTAACGGGCTGCGCAAGGTCGACTCTGCCTTTCATCCCCGCTACATTGGGTCGATAAAGAAGTACCAAGCTTGCTTCGGGTCTTAAACACTGAAGGTCTCTCTTCAGACAGACCACCAAATCGGGACATCTGTTCATGCACCTCAGCGTCCAATGGTCACGTGTATTATGATGGGCACAGTAGTTCCTGGCCCTCATAGATTGTTGTGCCTCTGAGTTTGAGTTTTAAGTTTGAGGATTACTCACTTTGGGGACACCCCTTAGATAAACATGTATTTCCACTCATTTGCAATTAAACATTTTTTTCTTTCAATTACGTTTATTTCAGAAGGAAGTTTTATTTTTCAAATGTATTTGCTTAATAACATGTATATTTGTGTATTATATTAAAAATTTGATCAATCCAAAATTACATGTTTTAGCTCCTCTAAAGGCTTTTAGGATTTTACAACTGATCTTACAATCCATATACGTTTTATAGTAGTATATTTAAAAATGATAAAGACACTTTTACGAGTGTGTGAGCTGTTATGCCTCGTTTATAAATATAAAAAATTGCATTCAGCTACAGTTTTTAAAATGTACAGAAATAAGTTGAGAAATAGGATACTTACATATTATGAGTACTATTGAATGCAGTAAGATATATTTATATTTCAGTTTCTTTACAATTTGAATAGAAGTTGTAAACCATTTTGCGACTAGTTTGATATTGAGTATAATTCCATGGGCTGTTTAATATTGTAAAGTGTTTCACTTTGATACCAGCACACATTAAAATAAGGCTCATTTGCAGTTATATGATCCGCTTCAGTGATATTTAAATTTTCAAAAACAGTCTGCACGTACGAAAACATTCTTTCACAACCGCACACACCACATCTTTTATACTATATCTTCCTACAGCAGGAAATATTTGTGTATACTGAAAAATTTAATACTGTATACATTTCCAAGTGTTAAATTTGTTTTTTAAATTTGGAATGAATACATTGTGGAACTGTCGGTTAACTTCACTGAACAAAATTGTTTTAAGTGTACTGTTTTGGAAGACACAAAATTAATTAGGGAAAACTTTTCTCACAATAGAATTTGTAACGACTGAATTGTGTGAAAATGTAGTTATCGATGTGTGACATTTTTCTATGTAATAAAAGAAACAAAAAGATAAGAAATTTAACTTGAGTAGAAAATAGTTAGAAGTACTGTCAGGCGCATTTGAAGAAGTATATCCCCCCATTAAAATTAAAAATTATTGACTGAATGTGTGTTATGTCCATCACAAATGCTGATGTAGAAAAGATATTTGTATTTAATACAAGGAGTTCGAAAAGGAGAGCACTAGGAATGAAAATTTAGATTTTTTTCCGAAAAATATTCAGTTAACATAAAAATATCATTTATATGATTTAAATTTAAATAAATTAAAAGTATTGAAATCATTTTTATGTTATTCTAAATTAAAAATATAATTGAATAGAGAAAAGATCTGTTTTATTTCATAAAATATGCACCATTTATGTTTTATTGTTTAAAAAAAGATAGGGCCTTTACTCTTTTTTACCTCATAACTTTTAAAAACAGGAAAGTGAGCGCGTTTTCTTACTATCATATTCAAAAATTAATACAGGATGCTTTTTTTCTGTTTCAAATCGCGATACCAAATTTTTTTTTTTTTTTTAATTTTTAAAAAATGACAGAAAAATAAATTTTTGTTTGAAGAAAATATAACTATTTTTCAACTTTTTAACACGCCATTTATTTCATGTTTTTTTACCCTGCATTTTGTTTTAATTTTACTGTGACTGAATCTATGGGGAAAACGACAGAGTAGAAAGAACTACGGTTTTCCTACAAGATTGCCCAAGGCAACAACAGCTAGCTGTAAACGATTGCTATCCTGGTTCTTACTGATTAAAGACGCCGAACCAAGTCATAAAGTTGTCCCCTTTCGACCTCCCAAGTTTTAAAAGGGGGAAAGAATTGAAGTCTGTTGCATTTTTGAAGGGAATAGCAATATAAGAGTAAAACGCTTTCGGAATAACTTTTCAGGAGGAAGGTATCCAGTTAGAGGGTTAATCTTTAAATACAAACATTGCTTCGAATAAATTGCGTCTCTTCTTCGGAGAAAAGTTTTCAATAGAATAATATTTAAAGATCCATTACTCCTCAAGAGGATTATTATTGCGAAGAATGTGAATAGACCAGTGTTTCTCAAACTGTGTGGCGAGCCCCCCTAATGGGGCGTGATTATGCTATGGAGGGGCGTGAACCTATTGAAAAGTCGAAAACAAAAGATTTTACAAAATAATTTACTGAAGGAAAATAAATAACACACATTCCGACATAATAAAAAAATAAAATACACATTTAAGCTGATATAATACACTTATAAATATATCATTTCTGCGCAATATATTTTAAAATTAATTTAACAATACTAAGTCTAGTACAAGTTTAAGTGACCCCCCATGGGCTTGTTATATATAAAATTATATGCAAAAATTAACAGTTTTTTTATAATATGTACGGTTTATAATTAAGCCCTTCAATTCCGATTAAAAAGGACGCAATTCGCTCTCCAATGTTACCATTTAACATGTAGGCAAGCATGGGTGGTGTATTGGGAGTGGGGTAGAAAAATAATAAATAAACAAATCCTTTGAAATATGTAAATCTTTCGAAACACTATCAATATCCTTTTATTGCATTCCAAAGCCTTCGGAAAAATGTTATGGATATCTTTTCACAGTAAAGATCGTATTTCGGAAAGACGTATATATACGTCCAGAAATTTAATGCTTTGGCTGGGCGAGACGTTTATATACGTCGGTGACCCCATAAGAGGTTAAAGTCGTATTGTAGCATTATTGCATTCAATACATTGTTATTGTATGGAGGGAGGTGCAATGAAAATGACGATGAGATAGTGGGTCGTGTACATTGAAAGTTTAAGAAGCACTGGAATAGACCCTTTACAACCGCCATTGACACCCCTCCACCGATGAACCCGCTTTGAGTGATGTTTCATTCAAAGTTTTTGAACTTTTCCCGAAGGGAATCAGGTCGTTTTCAGTAACGATTCAAGATTCATTTTGGCCAGTGAAGGCAATCGTGTGCGTGTGCGGAGGAATCGTGGTGAATGTCTCAATCCTGCCTTCGAAGTACAGCAATAAACCACTCCCATAACTGATAGGAGGTTATGAAGTGCCAGCTTATGACACTGGTTTGCGATTATGAGACACGGATACTCCTAATATTACGAATTTTACTCTTATATCATAACCTAAATAACCCAGAGGTAAGTTAGTGATATTCTTCAGCCACAAGTGATATTGCGCATGGCAGGGCACCTTGGGGCCTTTTTTAACACACACTTAGGAGATAATTTGCAAACTTTCCTCTGCAACATTTCAACCTGCCCAGGTCTTCTCGATCTCCAGATTTGTCACTGAGCGAGCATGTCTTTGATAATTTAGGACTGCACTTTAGACATCGTATGAGTGTGGCCGAATTAGAGATTGTTTTTCGAGTTTTCACTGGACATCATGCAGGACTACAATGTCCGACAGTATTACATCATGCCTTCATGTGGCCCTACAGGATTCTAAAACATATTCATTTTTTTGCAATAAATGATATGTTTGCTTTGATTCTGTATCTTACTTACAACAACGTTACATTTATGAATACAAAATTTCGTTTTATACAGACATTTTTCTTCAATTTTTTTTATGTAATGTGTGTATTTCAGATATATACAAAAATATATATTCCTAATTATTCATATAATTGTGTTACAGAACTTAACCCTTTCTTCTCGCTCTCATTAAAATCCCAAAGTGAAATTTTCTCCTCTATTCATCGCGCCCGTTATATTTCCGGGATGGAATGTCCACAAGTAATGCGCCGAAAAGATTAAAACAATTTATTTCAAATGCCTGGAATCATGTTTAATTATCAATCTATACACCAGATGAGAGCACCTGATTATGTCTAATGTGTGTAGACATAGTGAGTTTATTTTAACCAAGATGTCAGCACAGCCAATCATATATATTAACGGTGTGTTTTTTTAACCTTAGCTCAGTTACATACTAACAGTTCAAATTCCAACATCTGTTTTGGTTTCATTTATCTTTGCAATTCAAATTATTTCTGCCTCTCTAGTAGAGAATAATAAAACGATGTACATGTTGTAACGGGTCTATTTGCGTACTTCCTACTAATCTTTTTTGGGAATAATGGTTTCTTTAAGAATTATTCTACTGAAAAATTTCCTTCGAAGAAAGAGACGCGAATTATTCAAATCAAGGCTTATATTTAATATTAACTTTCAGAGTCAAGAGAGAGAAGTATTAGAAGTAAAATATAGCAGTTAGTTATTAACGTAAAGCTAGTCGAGAGTGCTTCGCAGATGATTTGTTTAATATTTAAGATTGACGATTTGGTGGATTGGCTAATTAAATTGAAAAAGGGTAAGCTTGAATATATAAGATTAGATTAGAACGTATCTTCAAGTAATTAGAAAGTTAATTGCTAGGCCGTGCTAAGAGTAAGTGATCCATTTTACAATTCAATTTTCAATTATCTCGTCTACCTCTCTAATGCTCACTTATTTATCTATAGGGGCATTTCTTAACTTAATTTGCTGAAATTTGCTAGGTTGTAGCGAATTGTTAATAAATGCGTGTGCGTTGACTATGGCTAATCTTCCTTCTAACCCTTGTGCAATATTGGAAGGGACCGCCCATCCATTACTACGCATAATAAAGTAAAAATTGATTACCAAGAAATTCGAAAAAGCTAAACTATTTGAAAAACTACCTAAAACATGAATCTATTAAGAAAATGTAAAGAATAAGTCTCATTGGACTAAAATGGATAATTATTAGGATTTCTAAAGCTATCACTGATTTAAGAAAGTGATATAAGGGTAAGCATCACTTTTTTATATATAGGATCAGAACCTTCCAATTCAGTAGAAAGTCTCGACATAATAGTACAAGAGAACATCGTTGAAAATTAAGCTTAAGACTGCACTCAGAAAAAGCTAAAAACCAAAAAAAAATATTCAAAAATAATGGAGGAATAATTTAAGTAGAATTTTTCTACGAAAAAGATTATTATATATATACAAATAAAATTTAAAAACAATAAAAAAAATAAAAGCAAAAAAGTATGCCTTAATTTGTGCCAACCAATATTTTAATACTTTTTGCATCTATTACTATGAGCAAATAGCGTGATAAGACATGAGTCATGCGATGAACTAAAAAACTAAATCACCACCCAGATAACTTTTTGTAACTAATCAAAGCGTGTTTGGTAGTTTAAAAATAGAAATATTTTTTTTAAAAAAAGTTAAAATTGTGTTTTAAAATATATTTTAAAATTGAATTTAGCAGGATGGTTGTAATCAAGCCAGTATTAATTGAGTTGTTTTTGTAATCATTAACTTTTAATTCATTATCACAGACGAAAAAAAAATTTTGTGCAATTAAGAAAATATTTCTAAAAATGAAGGTTTGTGGATTGCTATTTCAGAATGGCATTTTCAAAAGAGTCTCTTTTATCAGAAATATTTTCTTTTTCAAGAATTCTCAAATTTTAACTGTTTGTCCAAAACGTTTGCAGACTCAATGTTGTAACTGGTTTTTAAGAAGTTCAAATATTGTGCATGATAATTAAAATTAGGAACACGCTCTACTTTTTGCTTCAAATAATTAAATCAAAATAAAGTACATAAGTTGTTTGCAATTTATTTTCATTTTCATAATAGTGTAAACCTGTCCTTAACAAACTTCTAAAATTTGCGACCCATTATTCAGTCATAATTTTCATTTCCAGCCCCCTTCTTAAAACACAACTATGTAATAAAATCAATAATAATGACCCACATAGCTAAAGCTACAATGCGATTTCAATAATAAACTGCAAAAGTTATCAAAATCAGTATTATATTTTGTATATTTTGCATATGGTAAGTCCATGGCAGTCATCAGTAGTTACTCTTGTGTTTTAATTAATGATCAAATACAGTTAGATGTACTGCTACATTTATAAGTATCTTACAACAGTGTGAATATGTATTTTGTTTTTTATTGTGTTAGAATGTGTGGGTTTTTTTTGCTTCTATTCACTAAAGTGATAATTATTTTATGTTCTACTTTTCGATATGCTCTAGCACCTCTCACGCAGAGTTACCACGCCCCCTTAAGCACATCCCACAATTTGAGAAACGCTACTGTGAATAGATATTAGCTAAATAGCTAATGGCAAGTCTAGCTTGTGGCAATCCTTTAAGTTGCTGAACAATAGTTATTGAGAAAAATAGAAGGCAATCCAATAAAGTGGAATGAACTGTTGCAAATGATTGTTTAAGTAGGGTTTTAAGGAAACTTAACTAATTACTCCTGACTCGACAAGAGGTCAGTTTTCAAAAGGTGCAGACCCTGAATTTGTGTGGATTTGTGTGGAAGGTAAATGAACATTTCTTCATTAATGTGATGGAAACAAAATTTTTTACTTTTTATTTTAAAATTTATTCTTTAATTTAAGTGACATACTTAAGATTCAGTTTTTAAAATGAAGTCATTTTTGTAAAGGAAAACAAAATGACAATAATTATTTTGGATACATATCTAGCAAATATTATATCATTTTGGATTTGTATCACAAAGAGTCATCTTTGAAATAACTTAGTAAGGATAGTATATATATGTAATATTTTTCTTTCTACGAAACATCAAATTTAGATGACATAAGTTTCTCAAAAAGGCCCAAACTACGTTCCTTTTAACCCTCTAACTGGATACCTTCCTCCTGAAAAATTATTCCGAAAACGTTTTACTCTTATATTGCTATTCCCTTCAAAAATGCAACGGACTTCAATTCTTTCCCCTTTTAAAACTTCGGAGGTCGAAAGGGGACAACTTTATGACTTGGTTCGGCGTCTTTAATCAGTAAGTACCAGGATAGCAATCGTTTACAGCTAGCTGTTGTTGCCTTGGCCAATCTTGTATGAAAACCGTAGTTCCACTCTGTCGTTTTCCCCATAGATTCAGTCACAGTAAAATTAAATTAAAATGCAGGGTAAAAAAACATGAGAGAGAAATAAATGGCGTGTTAAAAGTTGAAAAATAGTTATATTTTCTTCAATCAAAATTTATTTTTCTGTCATTTTTTAAAAATTAAAAAAAATAATATTTTGGTATTGCGATTTGAACTAGAAAAAAGCATCCTGTATTCATTTTGAATATGAGGAGTAAGGAAACGCGCTCACTTTCCTGTTTTTAAAAAAAAGTTATGAGATAAAAAGAGTAAAGGTCCTATCTTTTTTAACCAATAATACAATTAAAGGTGCATATATTTATGAAATAAAACAGATATTTCTCTATTCAATTATATTTTTAATTTAGAATAACATAAAAAATGATTTCAATACTTTTAATTTATTTAAATTTAAATCATATAAATCAAATTTTTATGTTAACTGAATATTTTTCGGAAAAATCTAAATTTTCATTCCTAGTGCTCTCCTTTTCGAACTCCTTGTATTAAATAAAAATATCTTTTCTACATCGGCATTTGTGATGGACATAACACACATTCAGTCAATAATTTTTAATTTTAATGGGGGATATACTTCTTCAAATGCGCATGGACAGTACTTCTAACCATTTTCTACTCAAGTTAAATTTCTTATCTTTCTGTTTCTTTTATTACAAGGAAAAATGTCACACATCGACAACTACATTTTCACACAATTCAGTCATTACAAATTCTATTGTGAGAAAAGTTCTTCCTAATTAATCTTGTCTTTCAAAACAGTACAATTAAAACAATTTTGTTCAGTGAAGTTAACCGACAGTTCCACAATGTATTCATACCAAATTTTAAAAACAAATTTAACACTTGGAAATGTATGCAATATTAAATTTTTCAGTATACACAAATATTTCCTGCTGTAGGGAAGATATAGTATGAAAGAGATGTGGTGTGCGGTTGTGAAAGAATGTTTTCGTACGTGTAGACTATTTTTGAAAATTTAAATATCACTGAAGCTGATCATATAACTGCAAATGAGCCTTATTTTAATGTGTGCTGGTATCAAGGTAAAACACTTTACAATATTAAACAGCCTATGGGTTTATACTCAATATCAAACTATTTGCAAAATGGCTTACAACTTCTATTCAAATTGTAAAGAAACTGAAATATAAATATATCTTACTGCAGTCAAAAATATTCATAATATGTAAGTATCCTGTTTCTCCATTTATTTCTGTACATTTTAAAAACTGTAGCTGAATGCAAATCTTTATATTTATAAACGAGGCATAACAGCTCACACAGTCGTAAAAATGTCTTTATCATTTTTAAATATACTACTATAAAACGTATATGGATTGTAAGATCAGTTGTAAAATCCTAAAAACTTTTAGAGGAGCTAAAACATGTAATTTTGGATTGATCAAATTTTTAATATAATACACAAATATACATGTTATTAAGCAAATACATTTGAAAAATAAAACTTCCTTCTGAAATAAACGTAATTGAAAGAAAAATGTTTAATTGCAAATGAGTGGAAATACATGTTTATCTAAGGGGTATCCCCAAAGTGAGGTAATTCTCTAACTTAAGACTCAAACTCAGTGGCACAACAATCCATGAGGGGCAGGAACTACTGTGTCCATCATAATACACGTGACCATTGGACGTTGAGGTACATGAACAGATGTCCCGATTTGGTGGTCTGAATGAACAGAGACCTTCAGTGATTAAGACCCGAAGCAAGCTTGGTACTCATTTATGGACCCAATGTAGTGGGGATGAAAGCCAGAGTCAACCTTGCGCAGCCCGTTAATAGAACCCCAGACCTGTGGTGTGGAAGCACGATACACTACTACTCGATCTTATTCGGTGAAAAATAAAATTTAATGTTAGAATCTTATATAAATCCCTAATGAATGAGGGAGTCAAAACTTTTTTTTTCATGTAAACTATTTATACGGAAATGGTTAGTTATGAACATCTCACAAGTTGCATAAATTAAAATTAAGCATTATAGTTTACATAAATTTTTAAGGGTACAAAAGGTGTATTTCGGCTGCAGGAATTAATTTTAAAAGGAATACGGTTACGAAAACGTAGTACAAATCTATCTAAAGTAGGGTTGGTTACCTTAGATATTGTCAAACACAACAATGTATTGGAAGTCAATTCCACAATTCGTTGTTATAAAAATGTATAGAAAATTACAAGATTTAATTTTGCATTTGTAATTTATATACATATAATTTTTCCTGGGAGCTTTAAAAGCTAGAGCGGCATCCATCAAAACCCCGTTTCTTTTCTGTTTTTCCAGATCGCCCCTGACTAAGCCGGCTCTGCCATAGTAAGTGAAAATGTCGGATTTTTTTTGTTTGTCAAGATCATTTTATAGCAGACTGCATTTTTCATGTATTTTAGATGATCGTTTTATATTTTCTACATCAATATCTCAATGTCTGAATTTAAAATTACATAAAATTCTTGACATTCGCATCAATGACCATGATAATTTTTATTAGTATATGAATGTGTCATCAAACGATTCCATGACTAATATTAACATATTATTTTAACCATTTAATTAATATTAAGTATAACATAACGCAGACAAACTTTCTGAACTTTAAAATAAATATTTCGAAAACTACTTCAAATATATTCAACATTTTTCATTCCTACGCATTAGCTTCTCAGTTTTGCTTCTGTGTAAGAATTTATTGTAATTGTATATTCATCAATTTTTTTATTATATGTTTTGCTCTTAGCATGCAGTTTTCAACTGAATTGTATGAAATCTTCGAAAAATATTAAAAGATACCAAAGAAGCTATACAATAAAATTTGAAATTTTTATTATACTCAAACAATTGCTAAAACTTATGGTAAATAATTTTTAATTGAGTGATGCATTTTTTTCGAAATTTCAAATGGAATTTCTAACATAAAATTTCTAGCTTTATACGGTTGAGATTTCAAAAAATATCAGATTTTAATTACTTATTCAGTTAGCCTTTAAAAAGATAAATGTTGAGGTATTTTGTATAAATAGATATTTTTGAACAATAATTCGAATGTTTTTGAATAGCTCGAATTTAAAATTGATTTTTATGTTTATTTATATGCATAAATGTCTACTGTAAATGTTTCCGTATATTTTTGATTACCATTTATTCAAACATTCAAGTTATTAAAAAATGTGGGAAAATCTTCATTCATGTTGTCTTTGATGTAAACTGAAGTTCAAGCACTTAAAATTCAAATATAATTCGGTGTATTTTAACAATATGTAACTAGGCACTGTACTTAAACTTCCCTGAACACTTGGGCTTTGAAATCTAAAAAAAAAAACTAATAAATCTTAATTAGTTTTTTTTTTTTTTTTTTCGTTATTATTTTTATCAAAGTGTAAGAAAATGTTTTAAATGATTTGATGAAGTTTAAATTTATTCATTTTTAGTGGTTGGAAAATTGAAAAGGTTTCAAATTTTAATGAGTTTGGTGTTTTATTACTTTTTTCGGTATCTTATAATAAAATAATCATGTTTCAAAAACTGAAAGCTTTGATTAAAATAAGCGAAATAATATACTTAAAAAAAGTTAATTTGTCTAACTATATAAAATAGCAGATTGCACTGACACGCCCCAACTTGTTACAGTTTCAAATTAATATGAAACCAAAAGGAAATTGTAACATATTTTACTTATGCGTTGGGACTTTTCAAAACTTTTAAAATACGAGGTAACAAGTAAACACTTCCTGAGGTCTGAAGAAATTTCTCCCCGATTTTTTACGATTGCGCCAGGGTCAAAACACGGGGTTCCCTGAGATCCATAACACTTCTGCTGTGTTGCTTCCTCCGTCCCCAATTATCTTTCAAGATGTTAAACCTTAAAAGGGGGAAAGGATTTCAGAAAAGTGTGGCCAATCCGCTTTTGAAAACGTTACTTGAAGGCAGAAAAATCAGTGCAGTCCATTTTCGAAGCATCTTTACACTGACGGAATTTTCCGTGCTATCCGGTTAGAGGGTTAAGTAAACCAGAAAATATTTCTACTCCATTTGTGACTGATAAATAGCACGGCTATTAAATATTACGTTAGTGAAAAACAACCCTTTAAATTGTGGAAGTTGTGGTCACAGTTCAGAATGATTCGATAGCAGGTATCTCTCTCAACAGAGGTATTTTTAAAATGAAACTATTTTTCCTGCAAATAAAAACATCTGAATAATTGCTATATGCATAGAGAAGAACACAGGTTGAACAGTTTTGGAATTTTAACTAAATAAGCCAACTTCTGAGGAACTTGCCTGGTGATGTATCTATAATAGTTTTCTTTTAATGGAAAGTCTAGGGGTTGGATGGCCTTTTTTTCTCAAGCACCGACTTACACAAATTACGTTAATTTTGACTAAATCAGCAAATTTCTTTTCGACTTGTGAGTGAGATTATTAGTACGGATGAATAAGGCAACTTTTCTCAAATTATGAGGCTCTTCCCCGATAACCCTACATGGGGGGGTAAAAGTGCATCTAAAATTCAAAAATAAAAGATTATTTAAAAATAAATTTCTTATTAACTGAAAAGGAGCAAAAACACAGAAATTCGTTCTGACACATTTTTAGACATATAATCTATATATATATATATATATATATATATATATATATATATATATATATATATATATATATATATATATATATATATATATATATATATATATATATATATATATATATATATCAGTGCTTCTCAAACTTTCAGTACCGGCGACCCAATTTTCAATCATAATTTTTTATCGCGCCCCCTTATACAATAATGTATTGAAAGCAATACTAATGCACTTTGACTCTAAAATTACAATGCGATCTTAATTATAAACCATATTTCTTCACAAGATAAGTGTTAAATTTTAAATTAAATTTTAATTTACACTTAAAAGTAAATTACTTTTAAGTGTAATAGGATAATAATTATGCTATTTTTCTTTCTCTAATTTTTAAATTAGAACAGATTGCAAAATGATATTTAAAGATTTATTTCCTTCATCATCCATTTCTAAAGGTATAAATATCGTTACAAAAATAGTCTATCCTATGTTGCTCTCTATCATATTCATCACATTTGGCAAAAATCCTGTCGAACGTTTGCATGAGTTTGGGCAACCTATTGGACGTTTGCGCAAAACATGTAAAAAAAGCTGTACCTGGTACATTTCCATTCAGTTTTGATCGAGTCGATACTTCTATAGCTACTGAATCTATCTTGAATGTGCGTTTTCTAAATTACACGTTATTTTTAAATCACGGTATTAAGTATTTACGGCAGTAGACTAAAGCAAAATCATAGATATATTTTTAAGTCGTAGAGAACATTCGATGATAATACAATATGAACAAGTACACAGAAGTGCATGGTTCTGAAAATTAAATCAAGGATATATTCTAAAGAATACTTAAATTTTGGATTTACTAATACTATTACTGAAAAACCCTGCGTAAAACTTAAATGTGTACGTACTTACTATGTGTTAAAACTTACAAATCTGAAGAACAACATGTGGAAGTAATTTTTACAAACCATAGAAAATCATTTAGTCATGTGGTATGAAATAATTTTAAGAAACATTTTTTTGCTCAGGACAACTTGATAGCAAGTAAAGAATGGGTTAGGGATTCATTTCATAATAATTCAGAAGGGCTCACAACTGCCGAAGAAGAAATCTTCATATATTTCACATCTAGTGGCATAGTTAAAAATCAATTTTGAAATAAATATCCCTTTAAAGTTTGGGCAGAGGTGATTGATGATGAATTTTCTGCACTGAAAACAAAAGTATTTCGTATACTATTACCATTTTCAACATCCTACCTTTATGAAACCGGATTTTCTGCTGTGGCTGTTTTGAAGACAAAATATAGATCTAAGCTAAATATAGAAAAAGAACTCATAGTGTCAATTTCTAATATTAATCCTTCCTTTGAAAAACTTTGCTCTGCAATGACAAGCCCATGGAAGTCACTAATAATTATTAAACTTGTGTTCTTATACTAGCTGAAGTACCCACTCTTTACACGAGTTTATTTTTTTAAAAAAAATAATACATTATTCTGGATGTAATAGCTGAATTGTAGGGAGAGTAAAACCAAGTGCATGTCAATGTATACAAAAATGTAAAATGATTTTTTGAAATGAGAATGCTCATATTATAAATAGTTTTGAACGAACTATAATTTTAAGTCTTATAGATTTAGCATTTAGAATTAATGTTAAATAATGAAAAGAATGTAAAATACCAATAAAGAATAATTGTGTTATTTTTAATATTGAAAGTGAGAAAACTTCAAAATGTTCAGCCCGTGATCAAGTGCGCACTCGATACTAACATTATTGTTCCCGCAGAGAATGACTCTCCCCAATCCTTTTTGTTTAATAATATTTTTACTATATACAATAAAAATCACAATTTCAGCGAATAATTTAACTAAGAGAAAATATACTTACCTGTTTCAATGACTTTCCAATTTGTCTTCGAAAATTTGAGAAGAAATCCAATAAAACTTAACTAAATTGTTTTAAATGTGCGTGACTTTAATAAAGGACACAAATCACTGACACTTTTCACTAACATTCAATTCAGTATAAATATGGATTATTCAATATAAAAATATGGATATTAGTTCTAAATAAGAATTGTGTACAACGTTTTTCATTATGCATTATATGTTTCAGAATACTCATAAAAATAAATATTGGCCAAATAATTCTTCAAAGTGCTCAATATGCTTATCCATATATCATAAAACTCTTTCACATGGGAAAAGGTGAAACAGAAATATATTATTTACAACTTCTCTATAAAAAAGGGACGGAGATAACCATACCAGTAAGTTCGAAGGTCAGCTCAAGTAATATTTTAGGTTAAAAGAAACGTAATAAATAAATCTCTCATCGCAGGATTATAGCAAAGCAAACATTTTTCTTTATTTTATGTATAGAACCAAAGATAGCTAATGAGCGTTTGAAGTAGAATCTTTTATTTTGGATGACGTAATTTTGCCAGATGATATATATAAATCATATCAGCGTAAATATGTATTTTTTATTATGTCAGACAGTATTTTGCTGTGCTTAATTCTAGTAAATTAATATTTTTAACCTTTTATTTTCGATATGCTCGTGCCCCCCTCATTGGGTTATCGCACCCCCTAGGAGGCGCGCCTCACAGTTTGAGAAACATTGATATACATTTAAAAAGGAAAAAAGTGACTCACTCACTCATCACGATATCTCCAGAACTACTGACGATATTTAGTAGACATGTTCCTTTTATGTAGTAGAGATCCACTAAGAACGAATTTTACGAAAATCGAACCGCAAAGGGCGTTATAAATAATTATTCCCCTTTTAAAACAATTAGACGTACAGTCTTGAAATTTGGTAAGCACAGATTCCTTTCGTAAAATAGAGATACCATACAAGAAACGTATTGTGAAACTGGACACCCAGGTGGCTTGAGTGATGTTATAGACAATTACTTCCACTTTAAAAATATTAGACGTAGGGCCCTGAAATTTGATACGCAGATTCTTTTCAAAGTGTAAGGTGGCTTTTATGAAAATAGATCCCCAAGTGACGTTGCGGAGATATAAGTGGCGTAACGTGCACTCCCGCAACCCCCGCATCGTGGGGGGCCCAGGGTTCTAAAGGGGCCCAAAGCCTGACTGACATAAGTGCCTACCCTTTGTAAAATTCAACGTGGGAACCCCAAACCTGACTTTGCAGGGGGGCCCAAATGTTCTCCGTTACACCACTGGTTACAGATAATTATCTCCATTTTTAAATTATTAGACGTACAGTTTTGAAATTTGGTCAAATTCCTTTCATTGAGTAAAGAACCACTACAAAACGGGTTTCGCGAAAATTGACCCTCAAGGTGCGTTTTGGATGATTAAGGAACGTTAAGGTAAATATTTCATTTTTAAACTAATAAACACACAGTTTTGAAATTCAATACACTGATTCCTTTCATAGAGAAGAGATTTGCTACAAAAGGTTTTTTTTAAAAAAATAATTAAATGTGACTTTTATGGGATTGTATTGTATACAAAATTATATTTACTTATCTTGATGATTTGTACGATTTATATAAAAAGTCGTATTCTAGCTTGAGAGCGTCAAAGTTCATTATCATTGTTTTCCATACATTATTTTTGAAGATAGAAGAAAGCGATGAAACTGAAAATTAGGTCGCTAATATTAAACGTTTGAGAAGTACTGAGGTAATGTTAGTGAAAAATCCACATCGTAGAATTGTGAAATTTGTGAGCACAGTAGCTAATATTGTGATTAAGAGTGTCAATTTTTCACATTTTCTCTCAAAAAATTACTTTTCCTCATTTAACCATGTGCATGGATTTTTTTGAATATTTTTTCCATAACAGTTATGTCCCCACCCTTCACCTTCTTCCCGATTATTTATTCATACGCTAACTTTCAGGATGCCCTGTACTTTTATGTATATAAATTATCTAAAAAGAGTCTGGAAGATAATTGATAATATAGTCACTATTCTCATCTTTCTTTACCGCCTTTGATTTTAGATATTCCAAATGTATGTAAATGCAAAGATATTAGTATGATATCGTTTATTTCCTAAAGGAAATCTCTTATTCTAGCTCATCCCCAGCTCCTCCAAGAATTTTAATCTCCCACGATGAAGATGTAGCAGCAAACAATGAGGATAGGGAGGAAAATCAATCTTACTCTTGCTTGGAAGTTTTACAACGGATCTGGAATCGTTTGCCATTCCGTCGCCAGAGACAGGAATCCATCATCCGGTCCTCCTCAACATTTTTAAGGGGCAGAGCTGAAGAAAATCAGCTCGTAATTATGGGACCCAGTGAGGTTGGTAAAACTGCACTTGTGACACAGCTTATTGAAGGAAACTTCATAGAAGTGCATAACCCAACAACAGAAGATAACCACATTCACATCATTAAAACATCTGGTCAGTATGACATCTCTTTCCTTTTTTTAATAAACTATATTTGTTCTAATCTTTGCTGTCATTGATTTTAAGCCACTCCCGATATTCTCATCAAGTTTTTGTGACAAAATAAAAAAAGACAGCATCATTTATCCTGAACCGATATTTACGAAACATAAAATGGAAATAATAAGTATAATAATAAAATAATAATGGCCGGAAATTATTTTTCAATCCGTAATATACTCATTCGTGGCGTGATTTTGAAATCACGCCAAGTAGATATTTTATGCCCTGTCTTATGTTATCATAATTTTTAGAATTTTTTACTATTTAGCATATAAATCTGTAGCCTATAGAAGCCCAATATAATTATAATCTTCGCTTAATAAAGAGATAAATCATTTTTGAAGGATCGATCCTTCAAAGTAAAACCTCAAATTGGCTCTTGCGCCGCTGAAACCCACAATCATTCACTCACACTCAAAGTAAACCCTGTGGCCGCGGTAGCCGAGTGGTATAGGTATCGGATCGTGGCTTGCTCTGTCACGAGTTCGAACGGAGTACCACTGAAGACCCACTGTGTAGGGCAGCGATGCACGTTAAATCTGTTGAGAGCTGAAACGTCCTCCCGTGGTGTGGTGTGGTATTTAGGAGAGGGCGCCAGCTCAGGTGTCGTCCACGTCACTTGATCATGGTTCAAAATTACGTGGTCCGTCGCGAAAAGCCCTCGTGTAGCTGAAAAGTGTGACGTTAATATCCAATCAATCAATCAAAGTAAAACTTTTGTTTGTCATACTCAATAATTCTTTTATGTAGTTAGGAGGACACAGAGAAAAAGTTAACGTGAATGTCCCGAATTTGATAAATTCTTACAACAAACATATAGACGGTGTGGATCACTACGACTAGTTCACTGGACTTTTTTCCATTGCAATTCGTGGGAAAAAGTGGTACTGACTTTCTTTTATATATTTTCGGGATATAGCTATAGTAACACCTGGGTAATTCACAAAACTCTCAACAAAGATGCACTCTTCAACTTCAAGGAGTTCTAAAGAGCTGTAACAACAGTTTGTCTAAAAAGATGTGATGAAAACTAAAGGTATACTTAGGATCTCGATTGTATTTTCTCTGTTACTTTGTAAGACATCCATAAAGGTAGTGTTTGTCATTTTTTAATAAAACGATAAAAACAGTCTGTCAAAGAGAGGGCTGCAAAAGAAAACTTAAAACATACTGTGGCATACGTGACAAAACACTTTGTCAGGCTTACTTTCGATCTTTCCACACCAAAATTAGAGTGCAATTCAACTGAAAAGTCAACTTTCTTGTAAACAAGAAAGAATTATTCAAAGAAAGTAAATTTTTTTGTATTCGGAAATCGCTTTCCACCATTGATGAAAACACTAAAACATGTGAGTGTAAATTTTATCCCTTTATCCCAGTATCCTATTTAGAGGATGGGTTAGATTTCATACATAAAGTATAGAATTTTTTTTTCAAATTTTGTTATTTGTAGTTTGTTTATGTTTAATTAACTTCAAAAAATAGGATTATTCTCAAATTTGAACAAAATAAATAAATTGGGATAAATCAGGTTAATACTGGATGAACTCTTCGAATAGACTGTATGAGATGTTGGTAGAGATTGTATGAGGAATCGGAGACCTTATCCGATTAGTTGCACTTTTCCATGACTTTAGATAAGATGTTACTGGATCTTCCTGATGCTCCGTTTGATCTAATCGCACAGATTCTCAAATGGATTTATCTCTGGTGATTCCTTAGGTCAACTTAGCAAGATGAAGTCCCTGTCATGCTCTTTGAACCCTTTCAGCGCAATACTAGCTGTATAATGTAGAGTATTGTTCTGTTGAATGTATTCATACCTGATAGAACTTATCATTGGCATAACAGAATGTACTGGATCAGGGATGACATTTAAATGCCTTTGTACATTCAGATTTTCTTCAAAGAGAGACATTTATCCACATGGTCTTCCAAAGGAGAAGATACCCCTCAAACCTTAATATTATCTCCAGTAGCTTTATGTGTTGAAACAAAGCAGATGAGATCGGATCACACGATCCTTTTCCTGCCAACTATTGCTTAATCTTTGTGTTTTTGGCACACTTAAGACAACTGCTCTTGTTCAAAGTCAGCTATCATGACCTTTTCGGTGTTATGTGTGACTAACATTTCATTCAGAGACGTTTGCACAGTTGCTCTTTGAGGGGTCTCAGGGGTGTTAATTTTATCTCGAGGGGTGGAAATAAAACCCATTTCCAACAGGTATATTTCTTTTAAATTTAAATAAAATTATTCGAATATTTTACACAATATTTACAAAGAATTATGGTTTCGAAAAAGTACAAAATGTTTGAAATGTAATCATAATTTTAAAAATTATTAGAATATGAAAAAAATATATGATTTTGTATTGTTCAATACAAAATTTTTCAGTAATTTTTGTGTTGCACACGCTATTTTCTAAAATAATAGCCTTTGATATATAAAACTTCATATAACTATAAAATGCATCATACTCTTTAAACCCTACTAATTTAAGAATAATTTACATTTTGATTTTCAGAATATTTGAAAAATATTGAAATTTACAAAAACATTTTGAAAATGTGTATTTTTATTTTATGTTTTTAAAAAAATTTTAATATTCTATTTATATAAAATTAATCCAATGTAATAAGGATACATTTAACTTTATAGTGCAATATATTGCCAGTAATTAAAGTTACTATTTTAGAAAATAGCGCGCTCAACAAAAAACTACTTAATATGTATTACAAAATTATTTCTCATTTTCATATGCTTATAATTTTTATAATTATGATTATATTTCAAACCTTTTTTGTACTTTTTTGAAACTATAATCCTTTGTAAATAATGTGTAAGATATTCTAATTATTAAATTTAAATTTAAAAAAAATTATACCCCTGTTTAAAAAGTGTTTATATTTTCACCCATCGAGACAAAATTAACACCACTGAGACTATTTAAGATTCTACAGAATTGGATGCGCTCGTGTTGTTCTGTCTAACTGGACAACTTTCACGAATCTCCTTTCATTTCTAGATGGCAAGTTAAGGAAGGCATCTTCTTCACGTAGCATTTGGAGGATTTCTCAGGCTGCGTTTTTAATATCTCACGAACTTTTAAATATTTTGCATTTACTCCTCGAACTGTATGGGATACTAATTCTCTCGGGGAGACATTTAGTCCAAATAAGTAACTTTTTGTTGAAATGCCTCTTGATCTCGCAATATAATCGACTACACTATAATTATTTCTCATTGCGATGTTCTTGAGTTCATTGCCCACTTAAGGGGAGTTGGAAACCTCTCTCTTTCTCTATACTGACAATGTTAAATTGGCTGTTTTCGACGTACCTTTTCTCAAAATCTGTTTTATGTACATGTTTGAAATTTTTCATACTATTCAAGTACACTTCTCTCATTATACTAAAATGAGCTTTTAGCTAATTCTGCATTTTTTAATAAATTATGAAATATTTTATCAAACATTGCGAAATTTGACCCATTTTTCACTTAAAAAATTTGTAAAAATTAAATTTTTGAGTTTTTTACAAAAAGCTCATTTTAGTATATATTAGACATCCTCATAAATAATTCATAAAAAATTTACATACCTGTGAACAGTAGTTTCTCAGAAAAGGTACATCGCACATTAAAATTTGCATTTTAAAATAAATTGATTTTAATGTATTCAGTGAGAGAGAGAGAGAGAGACTTCTAATCGACTAGGAAATAAAAAAATAAAAGGCTCAGTTTAAAATAAAAGATACATGTTTTTGGTTTATATCAGTCATTACACTTTTAAGCAAAAACAAAGTAATTTGTTTACAATTTTCACCATTAAAATGGGCGCGGCACAAATTCAATGATTATTTAAAAATACGTTTTAAGGGCTTCTAAATACCCTTGAGGTTAAAGTAAGGTATTTTTAGAAAGGTTAAAATCTATACAATATGAAAATATAAAAATCTCAAATTGTCAAAAAATAAGATTTTAGCTTTCCAACACTCCTTAATTTTACAGTCTTTCGTGCCTCCTATAAAGGTGTATCTAATGTTCTCCCCCCACACACACACACACAGCACTTAGGTGTTCTACTCCTCCGTGAACAGCAGTGCTTGCTAATCCACGAGCAATATCTTAATGTTTGCGAGAGAAATTTTGTTCCCATTCCGAATCCTTTTTTTTTTTTTTTTTTTTTTTTTGCTAGCCTCAGTTTTCTTGTACAATCACGGTATCCAATCTTTTTAGGCTTAAGGAAGCTTTCATTTTTAGAGTCCATATGAAATTGTTCGTCTCTTTTAAATCAAGGACGCTTTTTTTTTTTTTCATGGTAAAAGATTCACGTGGCCAAATCATACAGTGAAACCAATCTTTAATGCCAAGTAATGTTCTTTCTTGAATAAATATTTCACGGTGTTGTAGATAATAGTTTTATTCTACATAAACGAATAAATATGAATAATTAAAATGGCACTCATCGAATACAAACTCCGATTACTGCACATAGCGTATCAGACGTGGTTTCGTAGAAGGAATGTGTGGGAGGAAGCGCAGTTATTCTTTCGCTAGAAAAAATAGTTCGCCCGCTCCCCAACTCTCACTACAACCCTTAACCAATTTATATGATTATTTTAAAAGTGATATTTGAGTCTCCTATACACCCTGTACTCACTTGACGTTGAGTATTGGGACACTCTGTATATTTGCTCATTTTGTAAAAACCATGCTCTATTTTAGGAAAGCTTTTAAACCTGTTTCTTTTCTCCTTTCAGAAGGTGATTATTTTTTAAATATAAATTAGTGCACTCGAATTCCCTCTTTTATTAAAAATCCTTGACTCTATTAAGTAGGGTGTTCACTAATAAAAAGTCCAATTGAGTGAAAAGTACCAGATAAAACTATTAGTAACAGTGGAGCTTTTAAGCTATCCCCCGGTTGCGAAAAGCATGTGTGCTATATTTTTACAGCTAAAAAAAGGATTGTTTACATGTGAGTAATAATCGGCATAAAAAAATAAATTACCTACAAATCGAAACATAATAGCTGAAATTCTTTACATGTTTTTAAAGAAAAAAATCCATCTATTGTTTACAGATATTAAAATGTTTTTAGATAATTGCTTGTAGAACTGCTAAATGAAGTTTATGTTATCGTAAATATTAGATATAAATGAATTAGTTATACAATGAAGAGATGTTTTATATTTCCTTGGTGTATACAAAACCGGTACCGTTCATATGCTTCAGCTTATATAGGACTTAGTTTTTCGTAAAACTAGAAAATTGCCCAATTTAATTAAATCCTTTCTGAAAATATGGGCAATTTTTATTACATTATGGACACCTTAAAATTGTTATACAACTATGTACTTTTGAACAAGCTACGTGGTATCATCATTTGAACAAGCTATCATCAGACGTGATAGAGAGACTGAAAACTTATTTATTAGAAAATATTAAAAATGCTTAGACTTTATCGTTTATTTGAAAGGATAAACGAGTAAGTAAGGTTTAGTAAATTAGATATTACTTATTTAGTTGTCCCTTCAACTCGCGTGAATAAAATGCCTGGAGTTCGAGGTAACGTTAAGAAAGGCATTCAGTTAACTAATTACAGAAAAGCTCGCACACTAGATTTAACTATAACTTGGAATAAAAAAAGTGGTATAGAAGTTTTATTTTTCATTCCAGATGCGAAATTCCATGCTGTGACAATCAAAGATACATCGGTCTCGAGGAACTTCCCAGCCATGCTCGAACAAACAGTTCGTATCGGAAGAGGATTCCTGATTGTCTTCGGCTTAAACAATGTCCAGTCATTCAACGAAGCCATCCAACTTTGGGAATACATAAAAAAACTCCGAGGTAAGGAAATAAATTTTTTCCAAACATTCATTTTGCAGCAATTTACATTTAAGAAACAATGTAATTTTTTTTAATATTTGTCAATGTATATATATGGCTATTTTCAACTGACCAATATATAAATCTTTTCATATCTAGATTTTAAAATACTTAAAAATTGTTTTAACTGAAAGTGATTTGAATTACATCTAAAAGAGTTTGCCTTTTGTTTCAAATGCAGGTATGGGCAATCATACGTTCCAATGTGACCATGCTAATTTTTTTTTCAAATGGAGTTGATGAGTGGTATTTTACCATTACATATTTAATATATTTCTGGGAGCTTGTATCTAACTTTTGCAAAAATTTAAGTATTATGAATGAGAAATATGTTTGAGCTAGGAGCTTATTTGAGACATATGATGACATGCATTACAAAGCTAATAAATTAGAATTGGAAAGAACAGAGTTTTAAATATATTTGAATGGGAAAGAGTTACTAACTAATATTTTAGAATCAAGATATAGACAATAGACTCTAATGCCCGGAGCCAATTATAAAATTATTTGCAGGAAGTTTTGCAAGATAAAAAAAATAAGATCTCACATAAATAGTGTGTTACTTTTGTAATTTTGCGATTGTATACATACTATACTCTTTCACTAAAAAGTTGATTTCTTAACAATCAGATGAGACTTTTAATGTTGAAGGCTTTAACATTAAGGCTTTTAAAGAAATACTAGCTGCGTGACCCGGCGCTGCACGGGCCTTTTCAAGAGCATAACTTTTTGCGAATGGAAATTACCTCTTGTCGTCTCGTATTCAGTACTTTTTGGTTTCTGCGGATTTCTGTATTTTTTCCTTAAAATTTCCTTTTTAGAAATTTCTTCTACGTCTTTTTGCCCCGTCGGACGGGTCTGTTTCCTCTCCGCTTAGCCCGGCGTTGCACGGGCTTTTTCAAGAGTGTAGTTTTATTCCCCATGGAAATTTCCCCTTTCAGAAGGTCAGCACTTCTGGGTTTCTGTGTATTCTTAATGTGATTTCTATACTCATGCCATTAAAACTCCCTTTTCTGAGATGTCTTCAGTTACTCTTTCTTGACTGACAGGTTTCTTTCTTCTCAGTTTAGCCCGGTGTTGCACGGGCATTTTCGAGCATAAAACTTTTTTTCCCAGAGAGAAATCTTTTTTCAAATTCCTCTTTTCGATTTAAATTTACAAAACTAATTTAGTTTTATCCATAAGAGAACGTATAATTTGTGATTTTAGTATTGAATAATTAATTTAGTAATGAATTATATAATAAACTTAGCTGCTTTTTTTTTTTTAAAAAAGTATTTTTATATTCATTTTTTGTTAAATAATGAATTGAAAACTTCTTAATGTTAGCTATTGATTCGACGGCTTATTTCTGGGTGTTTTATTATTCAATTATAAATATGTAATTATAAAAAAAAGCAAAAACTATCGGGAGAAGCCTAGAAATGTGTTAACATTCATAAAAAGAGATTCAAAAAGAAAATAATACAAATTAATAGAAACATTTCATCATACCTCAAGCACTCATGAGTTCTGTGGTTGCCTTACCACAATTAATTATCACTGGCATTTAGCGATTATTTTCGTTGCCTTTTTACGGCTCCCCGAAACGGAAAAGTATTTTTTCTTTAAAAAAAACAACAGTTTTATGTTTGAAAAAAACCACAAAAACAAAAGTTTTTAAAATTACAAAGTTCCATCAATTTTTTTTAAAAGAGTTGATGCAATATTCCGTTTTAACTTCACTTGGGAGCATTAGGTAACATTGAAAATAAAGTTTACTAAAAAAGTTTTAAAAAAATAGCTAGCCGCATAGCTGGGCGTTGCACGGGCTATTTTGAGTGAATTCCATTTTGCCCAAGGAAAATTCCTCTTCATTTCTGGATGTCAATACTTCCTTGCGTGCTTGATTTCTATATTCATATGATTAACATTTTCGTTTTTGAAATTCCTTCCACTTTTTCGCTTCATCGGAAAGGTTTATTTCCATTCCGCTTAGCCTAGCATTGCACGGGCTTTTTCCGAGTGCAAATTTTTTTCCTCATAGAAATTTCTTCTTTCTACCGATTCCAACGTTTCTTTGAGTATGTATTTGCAAGGGGGGGATGTTGGTGAGCTCAGTATTTATGCCATTAATATTTTTTCACGAAATTATTTCCACTTCTTTTCCTTATCATACAAGTTTCTTTTTCCTCCGCTTAGCCCGAAATGCATAGGCTTTCAACTCCTTTTCCCGATGGATAAGATTTTCAAATTTCTTTTTTCTATTAATGATATTTACAAGAAACAATTTTGTTTTAGTTAATACAAAATATTTATTTAAAGTGAAAGAAAAACGTTTCTAATATGATATATTAAAAAAACACCCTATGAATATATTCATTACTTTTTAACAATAATTTTTTTATCCTCTTAGAATCTAAAATAATATAAAATAGATTTTAAATATGCATTTATCAATTAATTCCTTATATACAGTTAGCTTAAAAATGTCTCAAAAATCTAATCTGGTTTTATCCGTGAAAACAATATATCATTTAGTATTGAAGATTTAATTTAGTAATGAAAAATGGGGAGAACAATAATCCTTTAGTTTTTTAAAATAGAATATTAATTTAAATCAATTTATTGGTAAATAATTAAAAACATCTTACCTTTAGTTATTGAAATGATTGCTTATTCATGGATGTTCGAATGTAATAAACTGCAAAAAATAACCCTCGAAAAAATCTATTAGACTTGAAAACACAAACACTTTTTTAAATCCGTAATTTTTATATAAGCAAATTTTTTAATCTTTACTCAGAACACGAGTAATTAAGTTTTACAGAACAAAATTATGACAAATAAATATTTACAACAATTAGATTACAACAATGTGTTCACAACAATAGGATAAATGGTTGAATTAATCATGTGTTTTCATATTTTTAATTGATATGTTTTAAACTAATTGCAATATATCGGAATATAAATGGTCAAAACGGCTTTCTCGGATCATTACCAATCTTTTGGTACCTTTGATGAGTTTCTGTGTGGCGCGGTTTGTGAGAAGATAGGCACTCATAGATAGATAGATACGTTTGCTTACATTCGAATTTTAATAGTGTAGATCAGGGGTGTCCAACACGTGGCCCGCCAGTACTAAAGTTGCGGCTCGCCGACTCTTTTATTAAATTTCTAAGTAATTTCTTTTTTAAAAATTTTTAAATATATCAGGTTTTTTTCATTTTGAATTTTATTTGAGGGGAAATTTATATATATATATATACATATATATATATATATATATATATATGTATATATATATATATATATATATGTATAAATCTACAATGTATTTGCCTGTTACCTGTTCTTGTTTTAAAATAAATCCTTTTTGATAATAGAAATGCCCTTTAGATTAAAACAGATTTATATTTTATCAAACAGTTACAAATGATTTCCCTGTAATAAATTACTTTTTTTAGTAAATTTCGAATTACATCATGCATATCCTTTACTTTGAATGGTACATGATTCTCTATGTGTGTGCGACTTTCATTTCTCCTCTTCCTTTTCTGTTTGGAGGACCTAAAAAGCAAGAGGCAGTCTCAGACACGTTTTTTAAAGTTTAAAAAAATATTCAGGACGGTTAAGACAAAGGACAACGTATACTTAATCGTTTGCGAATGACAGCCCTATCAGACTTCAACAATGAGTAACGAAAGATCAATTCAAAAAGAACACCTTAATTTTCAAGAAAATGGCAACTGTAATATTTTAAACATTATTTGATCATTGCATTATTATATTATACAAACATTATTATATTATCTGTGTCTGTATACATGAAAATTAATGAAAACAATAATAATAAATCATTCTGCTTTAAATTTTCACTGCAACAAATGTTTTTTGTTTCCAAATCTGATATAAAGGTACATATTTTTATGCGCGGCCCGCGAGATTATAATGTTTTTCCGATGTGGCTCGCAAGGTTTTTTGGGTTGGACAGCCCTGGTGTAGATTAAACATTGCAAATAAATGAGATGGATATTCCAACTGAAAAGCATCAATTTTTAATGTATTTAGATGGTTATTTTGTGCAAAATCAGAGTCGTATAGCTACCACCGAATCAATAATATGGGTCCCAGCCATGATCAAACAAAAAGTCACTACATGCTATTAATAGCCTTATTAACAGAGTTCTCTGTACGCTTGTAAAATGTCTAGCTTCACTGGCTTCAAACGGTTCAATCTGTTTCGTGGGAACTCTACAACTCAGTTCCCACAGTTAGAAATCTTTAAAAGCTGGTATAGGATTGGTATAAACTCGGAAGAGCTTCTAAGAAATTCCTATTCAAATCGGCTCGTCAAGATGATCGTTTGAAATAAAATACTGAAAACATTTAGAATGGGAAATTTCTATTCTAAATGTTATTTGCTTGTAAATGACAAAATATCTTGGTTTCTTGATTGAACGACTGTAGATTAATGTCGGACTTAGAAGCTACAAGAAGGCTTGGTTTTTATCTAGAAGTTTGTCCAGAGGTGTTCCAATGAAAGAGAATCTTAAGTATTATTCATCTAGGTTCTTTTTTTTATTTGACATCCAAAAGACCGAACTCGCATTCATGAGCAGCAACAGTTCGAAAGCTATATCCTTTCTGAGAAAAGATCACTGGGTTATTGCCCCGTACCCTGTGGTGCACAATTTTTTGTTCAAGATACGATGCTATCGTAAGTAATCACTCTAACACCCAACCGATAAAATATTTAAAGTTTATTTCCTTCTGCTCAGTTAGTTTCTTTTATTACATTGTGATTTTTTGCACGATGAACTGTTGAAAATATAAGCAAACATAAGAGCGAAGCTTCTCTATTTTAAAAATAACAAGCATTTGCCGTTTATCTGAAATTTTTACATGTTTCAGTAATAATTAAAATAATATAAAATGTGAAATACATACATATTGCCTCAATATAGAACAGTAAATTAATAATATTTGAAATAATATTAAATTGTATATTGTTAATACTGATATGAGTAGAAATCACCAGTTTTATTATAAAGATCTGCCATGCCAATAATACTGGGCGCGCAATCTAATAAATATTCTCATATTATAATATCATTTAGAGAAGGTAAATTGCTTTCAGAAACATGTTACGGTTTTAACTTCTTTTAATCAGATAAACTCTTATTTTATTTATATAACATCGTTTTGGTTTTGCAAATTCTTCATTTTATTTTAAGTATCAAACTGAATAAATATCCATGTGGTGATAGTTTTAAGCTTTATTCCCCACATGTTTGGATGAATATTTTAGAAACCATTCCTGATTTGTATAATATCGATCTAGGAAGCTGGACTATATTATTAAATATCTGAATTTCATTCCTCTTTTTCAAGAGTAGTCAACACAGCCCAAAGTCATCTTACAAAAATTAATCAAAAATTGGAATATTGTTATTTTGAAACTGTATACAGGCCTATATACATAAAGTAAAGTTGGTATACTTTTATATTTTATTGCTCAAAATCTTTTACATGTTATTTTAAAAAGAAATGTAAAGAGCAACGAGTGGTGTAAATGATAGTTTAGTGTTTCAATGTTTTTTCTTAAGAAAATGAATATTATATAATTCAAAAGCTTTACATTTTTCTAGAATTACTTAAAGTTATTCTCATTTTTTTCCTTATATCAGGAACTTCCCTTAGAGAGAATATAAAGGAAAAACATTTCTATGTTTGGTACCTTTGTTTAAACATTTTGATGAAGACCATAAGAAAATTAGTTGAACAAAATTTACGTCTACACAGTACCTTAAAAATAACAAAAATATCGATTTTTTTTTCATTTTTTATGTGTGTGAGTGTGTAATTTACATAATTGGGAAGGTTGCTCCAAATTTCCGATCTGGTAACTACTTAAGTTTTAAAACACATTTAAAGTTCTCAGAGCTTAAGTTTTAATTTCGAAAGCATTTTTCCATTCAAAAATTTAATTAATTAAAAATATTGATGATCACACACAATCAATACTTTCAGTCTAAACTTGAATTTTCACTTCTAAAATCAATACTGTTTATGTTTTGAGTGCTTATTGTAACTAGATTGACGAGACCAATATTTTTTTTTCACATAGCTTATATAAATTAGAAGCTTTTTACTTTGTTTTCATTAATTTTTCCTGTGTTTATAAAATGCCACTTTCAAAACGTTCTAGGGTTGCTATGAGACAGTATTTGGAACAGATGGAAAAATTATTAGTTGAAACTGAATGATTTTTGACTAATTATACTAATGCTTATTATACAGTATTATAGAAATCATAGCACAATCGACTTTATTTTTACATTGTTGATACTTTACGAAATTTACACCATATAAATCCATAAGAAAAAGGAATCATATTTGCGTAGTACAGAGAGAATTCGTTCCATGTTTTTTTTAAGCCATGTAACATGAAATTAAAAATGTGTTTTAAAAATTACATATAATTTTCAAGAATCTTAGAGTCACATATTCTTAGGAAAAAATTCAAAAACATAAGGAGGCTGATCCTTTTTCGATAAGTGCGGATTTAACGTCCCCAAGGTACTCCATAGATCTTTTTCCCCTTCTTCCTCTCCTCTGACCCTCAGGAGGCTCACCTTCTTTAGGTGAGTACGGGTTTCACGCTCCCGAGGTGCCCTAGTGATCTTTTCCTTCACACTAGGGGTTTACTGTCTTTGGTAAACACGGGCTTCACGAACCCGGGGAACCCTAGTGATCCTTCTCTATTTTCGGCCCTCTTTCTTGCCATTCAAATTTCCCTTTTCTTCTTTTCACGTCCAGACCACAGACCTACATTAAACAATGAACTTTGTTCTTTTTTTTTTAGTAAAAAATTTCAGATTTTTTTACTGTAGTATTATGGTTTACATTTTATATTATGTTCTTTTAATTTGATCTTCTTAAATTTCTTTCAATATTTTGATTCTGTTGCTTCTTTTATGTTCGATTATTGATTTTTTTGTGTTCAACTTATTATCTTTATTTTTCTGCCACGAAGTCCTGTGGCAGACCCGGACTGAGTGGAATGAAGTTGTGTCTGATGGTTTTTTCACTTTTGGTATGATGACACAACGGACTGCTCCCTCGGAAAACTGGCACTTGGAGCGGGGTTTTGAACTTCTGAGGATCTTTGGACTAGTGAGGTGGGGTGTTGGAGGAAGCGGCCATGTAGAGGGTACCGGAGAAAAGCTGAGTTTTGCGTCTCAGGCTGCCAGATAGTACAGGAGCCCGGGACAGCCTAACCAGCATGTCCTGGCTGCTCTATCAGCTGGTGTATAATCCCGCCTGTCTTGTAGCTCCAGGTGGTGCCTGGATGGGGTCCTGTATTGCAGAGCGGGGGGCTCTCCCGACGCCACTACTGGTTGCTGAATCCAGAGCTAGCCCTGCCAAACTGGTCCTCTGAAAATCACAAGGAATTCTCCTTCTCCTTTCTCAAAAAAAATCAAAATAAAGACAAAACTAAAAACGCATCCATTAAACCCCCCAACCCACTCGACCCAACTCATGCTGCTCAGCCCATGGCTTCTTTAAATCCAAGCCCGGGTGAAGGCCTCATGCTACCCAACCTTAACGTTGACCAACTTTCTCTTAGTACTACATTTCTCACAATTTCGTTCCCAAGCAATGCAATGTCATCCATATCCCCTTTTGTTATACAAAAGGCTCTGATAGGAATTGGTGGTGAACCCAAGTCGGTTAAAAGATTGCGATCCGGTGACCTGCTAATTGAAACACTCTCTGCTATACAAACCAAGTCTTTTCTTCAAGCAAAAACATTTTTGAATTCACCTGTAAATATATATCCACATAAAACCCTTAACTCTTGCCGCGGTATCATTTCTGAACCTGACCTGTTGACCACTACTGATGCCGAAATCCTTGATGGATTCTCGGGTCAAGGTGTAATCCAGGTCAGAAGGATAGCAATAAGAAGAGATGCATTAATTATTCCTACCAAACATATAATATTAACTTTTAAAAGCTCCAAACTACCGTCAACTATAAAAGCCGGTTACCTTAACTGCAGAATTCACCCATACATTCCGCAATCCTCTGCGCTGTTTCAAGTGGCAGAGGTTCGGACATTCGCAAACATCCTGCCGCGGTCAACAGACATGCTCTAGATGTGCGTAAGCTAAACATTCTTCTACTGACTGCATTCTAGAGCCAAAATGTATAAACTGCTCACAACCTCATCCTTCAGATTCCAAAATATGCCCTAAATGGAAAATAGAAAAACAAATACAGGAAATAAAAACAACTAAAAATACTTCTTACCCAGAAGCACGTAAATTAATAGTTCCACAGTTATCTCAAACATACGCTCAAGCTGCCAAATCCTCTACTTTAAATAATTCTACCCAAACAGATGAAAATATAACTAAAATAAAATGTCCACCTTTATATATAAAATTACTTGCATCACTATCATCCAAACAAAGAACAAATATTCCTACTGCTGTTACCACATCATCCTCAGCCCAAACGCAACTCTTGCCTTCCATCTCTTCAAAAACATCTACAACATAGGATCCTCAGCCACCAACTCCCATGTCTGAGACAAAAAGGAAAATTAAAAAACAACCATCTCAATTACATCGTACCCGTAAAGATAGCAAAAAATAGACTTATTAAGTATAAACCCTAAAACAAATTTAAAGAAAAATCATGCTAAAAACACATCCTTAAAGATTGCGAGAGAACATGATTCCCCCAATGAAACATCTCCCGTCTCCAAAAAATCTTGGAGACGGAAAACTTTTAAAACCTCGGACGCCATGGACACAGACGCTAATCCATCTGACTCGGATTACGTCATAGGTCTGGCATCCGAAGAAGATGAGAGCTTTTTAGAGGCTGATTTTAAAAAAGTGGCAGATAATCCTTTGACAGGGCCCCTTTCGCCAAGTTCGCCCCAAAAATAACTTCCCTGGTTTCTTGGAACTATCGGGGCTATATATAGATCACATACAGATGACGTAAAAAACATCATTCGTCAGTATCATCCTGTATGCGTAGCACTTCAAGAAACTTTCTTGAAGTCTTGTCACAAAACAAAGATACGTCGGTATGGTTGTGTGCGGAAAGACACGGAGGGATCCTCTGTGTCCGGAGGCGTATGTATTTTTACATCCCTAGATGTTCCATCTAGTGCTCCGCAACTCCATACCTCGTTGCAGGCTGTAGCCGTGAGAATCCACTCCACAAGCCTAATCACAGTCTGCTGTCTTTACTTGCCACCAAATGCTGTTACCCACCAACAAGACTTGAACAACCTAGTTGATCAGTTGCCAGTACCCTTTGTCATACTTGGTGACTTCAATGGACATAGCACTCTGTGGGGTAGTTTGAAGACGAACCCTCGTAGCAGACACATTGAACAGGTACTTTCTGATCACTGTCTCTGCCTGCTTAATCACGAGGAACCAACGTACTTTCACGAACCCACACGATCCTTTCACACATTAGATTTGGCCATCTGCTCACCATCACTCTTACCTCATTTAAATTTGTCTGTTGAGAAGGACCTTTATAATAGCGACCACTTCCCTATTATCCTTTCTCACGATTATGATACGGGTGGAAAAACCTTTCCACCTACATATTCTTATTGTCGCGCAGACTGGGCCCTTTTCACACAGTTCGCTGTGATAACTGATGAAATGATCAAGATAGAAAGTGTTGATACACCGGAAAAAGAAGTCACCAATGTTTTGATTGCTGCTGCTGATTTATCCATACCAAAGAGTTCAAGTCATTCATTCCAACATTACAAACCTTGGTGGAATGCTGATTGTCAGACAGCATATAAGAACTAGCGGGAGTTATGGGGAATCTTTCGCAGATATCCCACTACAGAGAATCTCTCGGCGTTCAAAACGGCAAAAGCAAATGCTCGCAGAGTAAGGCGTCAGAGTCAGACAATTCTGGATCCGATATGTGTCCTCACTCACTTCGTCAACGTCCAGTAAACAATTATGGATAAAGGTTAAGGCAGAAAACGAGATGTATCGGGAATTTTCCTTCCCTATTTTACAAACCTCACAAACTCTGCCTTTTCTTCCCCAGTCGAAATTGCTAACATTCTGGGTGAAACTTTTCAGAGTGTATATAGTACAGCCTCTTATAATTCTCGTTTTCAGGAGATTAAGAGGCGTTCAGAAAATACCCCGATAAACTTTTCTACTCGTTCCTTTTTTCCATATAATTGTGATTTTACGATGACTGAGTTAAAAAAGGCACTCTTACAAGCGAACAATACAAGCCCTGGACCGGATGGAATCACTTACACGATGTTCCGTCATCTAAATCCAAACTCTCTGGCCAACATTCTTTTTTTATTCTACAGAGTTTGGAAGGAGCATTGTTTTCCTTCTAACTGGAGAGAAGCCATTGTGATTCCAATCCTTAAGCCGGGCAAGGTCACAACAGGTCCTCTTAGTTACCGTCCCATTACTCTGACGAGCTGCTTCTGCAAGACCTTTGAACGCATGGTAAATACCCGTTTGGTATATGTTTTAGAGAAAGAAAAGTGTATTTCTCCTCTGCAGAGTGGATTCCGCAAGGGCCGATCCACTCTTGATAACCTTGTTTTCCTAGAATCCCAAATCAGGGATGCCTTTGTTAAGAGAAACCATTTGGTTTCTCTTTTCTTTAACATAGAGAAAGCATACGACCGAACTTGGCGTTATGGGATTCTCCGTAATATGTATGATTTTGGCTTGAAGGGAAATCTTCCTATTTTTATTTTTAACTTTTTAGCTGTTCGTTATTTTAATGTACGCATTGCTCACTCATCTTCTCATAAATTCATGCAAGATCAAGGTGTTCCTCAGAGTAGCGTTTTGAGCGTTACCCTTTTTAATATTCATATGAGTAGCATACTTCATCACCTTCCACCTTCAGTGCAAGGAATGCTTTATATTGACGATCTGCAAGTCTCTTGTCAAGGTTCAGATATGTGACGAATTGAGCGACAGCTACAAACAACTGTCAATCGATTAGTTAAGTGGGGCGATCAGAATGGACACACGATATCTCCTTCCAAGAACAGCTGTGTCGATTTTTGCAGAAAACGTAACCTACACCCAGATCCTTCTATACATATAGAAAATGTGCAAATACCTGTAGTCAGTGAGGTGCGCTTCCTCGGAGTAATCTTTGACTCTAACTTGACTTTCCTTCCGCATGTCCTTTACTTGCGGAAGAAATGTGAACGATCCCTCAACATCTTAAAAGTATTATCAAACACCTTATGGGGAGCGGATAGAGTCTCGTTACTCCGAGTATATCAAGCACTAATCCTTTCACGTTTGGACTATGGTTGTGTAGTGTACGGTTCTGCTCGTGCATCTGTATTAAAACGACTGGACACAGTACATCACTCTGCTCTTAGAATCTGCTCTGGTGCCTTCAGAGCTTCGCCTGTTACCAGCTTGTATGTGGTATGCCATCAACCACCTTTAGAACTAAGGCGGAAAATATTAAGTGCAAATTATTTTATTCATGTCATGTCTGTTCCTTCTCATCCATTAAAACCCTTTGCTCTTGCCATTGGTCTCAACCGATTCTATGAGGCCCGTTCATTTAACATCAAACCTTTTTCGGAAGGAGCAAAGGCTGTTCTAAATGACGCCCACTTAAATAACATAAATATCCAGGAAAATAATATCCTTGCTTTTCCACCTTGGGACATCCAAATTTTTAACTATAGTAACCCCTTTTCGGGCTATGACAAAACAGGCACTGCTGCTGTTATTTATCAGCAGCTCTTTTCTTTCCATCGCAGTAAGTATTCTAAGTACATACCAGTCTACACGGATGGGTCGAAGACTGCAGGACATGTTGGGTGTGGTGTTGTTTTTAACAACACCATTCTTAATTTTACCTTACATAATTCCATGTCTGTCTTTAGTTATGAATTAACTGCTATTCTTGTCGCACTTCAGCATATAATAGTTTCTAACCACCGTCATTTTTGTGTGTACACTGACAGCATGAGTGCTCTAGAGTCCTTACACTTTTCAACAGAGCATAGACATCCCGCTGTGATAGAAATACTTCTTCTTCTGCGAAAACTAGAAAGGAAGGGTTTTGATATAATTTTTTCCTGGGTACCTGGAAACGTGGATATATTTGGTAATGAGAGAGAGAACAGGCTGATACCGCTGCACGATCCATCTGATCACATGCAGCGGCCTGTCTGTTACCGAGATTTAAAGACTTCTACACAGAACTATATCCATCGTGTATGGCAAGAGACTTGGGATCAACAGATCCTCAACAAACTACATAACATTCATCCTTCCACTTCTCATTGGGCAGCATTACCAGGGCGAACACATGATGTCCGCTTGACTCGACTTCGCATTGGTAACTCTCGTTTCACACACAGGCACCTTCTGTTGGGTGAAAATGCCCCATAATGTCCCTCGTTTAAAGTGCCATATTCGGTTTATCACATTTAATAGGTCCGTACAGGCAGCCTTCCTAAATTGTCCAGGCCGAGCATATATAAACTGCTGTTTGTAAAGAATGCAACACCATCAAGGAATCATCAGAATTAAATGAAATTTAATGCACAAAAGATTTGCATTAGTACAATTAAATGACGAAATCTTAAAAGCAAAAAAAAACAATATTAAATGTCCGAAATAAGTATTTGGTGTAGTCACCACGCGCTGCAAAAAGTTCTGCAATACAATGTGTCATGGAATCAAACAGATTTTATATGTCTGCTTGTAGAAGAAAATTTCATATTGCTTGTATGGACAGCAAAAGCTCGAATTTGGAAGCTGAAGGACATGAATCAAGAGCGAAACGCCGACGAACCAAATAGCACACGTGCTCAATAGGCAATATATCCGGTGAATAAGCAAGACTAGAAAGATGTTGCATTTGTTGGGCTGAACATGGCTCTCGAACAGTCTTTGCAACATATGGGCGTACATTATCCTGCTTAAAAATAGCTCCAGGGAGGCCTTAAAGGAAGGGAACAACTTCGAGCTGTAGCATTTCACGGACATACCTGTTGCTATTGAGACTACCCTCAATTCGTAGCAAATAGGATCGTCCATGATACGAAATCGCACCCCAAACCATAACTCCGGGTGTTAGGCCAATATGTCGTTCGATAACGGGTTCTGGAAGGCAATGTTCACCGGCATAGCGTCTAACACGAAAGCGTCCCACAAATTAAAGCGTAATTACTCTGAAAACACAACTTGGTGCCAATCAGCTTGCAAGGTTCTGTGCTCATGAGCCGATCACAGATGCAGCCATTAATTGTTTACCGTGAGTGGGATCCTGTTCAAAGACATCCTTACACGCAATCCACGGTGCATTAGGCATCGACGAATTGACGAAGCCGACATTAGAACACCTGTAGCATTAGACCAACGTCCTAACAACAGCCTGGAGGAAGCTGTACTGTCATTCACCACCATGCAGAGCAGGTGTCGATCGCCGCGTGCTGACGTTACCTTACGTCGTCCACTGCCAGTTTTTCGAGTCATTCGGTGCTCGTCGGTCCACTGCTTCCAAACTAGCATCACTGTGGTACTGTTCCGTTGCATGCGAGTTCTATTGCGGGATAGTAAAATCCTCCTTTTCAAAGGCCGATAATCCTCCCCCCTGTTCAAACTCCGAAATTTGTTGGAATTTCTCTTTGTTTCGTCGTTGAGGCATACTTAGGTCTCACTAAACGTTCGCCACTATCAAATAATCATTAACTATTTTCAACACCGTGCTACATCCCTCTATTTATACGATTTCAACATCAGTTCAGAGGGTGCTTCGCACGTCATGCATGCGCGGTAACTTTTAAACATTTCTATTTTACGTAACATCCTATAATTGATGTTTGCTGCAAATCTCCTTTAATTCTGATGGTTCCTTCATGGTGTTGCATTTTTTACAAACAGCAGTGTATATAATTAACTGTATTGTTTGCCAAACTGTTTTTTACTGCTTTGGACATTCTAAAAATACCTGCCAAAAACAACCGACGCTCTCTGACTGTAAAGTGCGAGAAAAATTTGTCAAGTGCAAAAAGAACCACCTTTCATATTCACGATCTTGAACGACGTGGGGAACTGAGAAAGAGATTGTTGCTTTAAAAATAAAACAAATATCGTATCCAGAAGCTCGGCGTGTGGCTTTGTCACACACGCCAGTTTCTGGAGTTAGTTATGCAGCTGTGTAGCCAAAAATATTGATTTGTAACAATTCAAACTGATGAAGATTCATTTATCACATTTCACTCCCATACACCAGCAAAAATAAACACTAATCTTCAAATGGATACCGTTATATCTGTATCAACTTCAAATAAACCGTAGACGATAAAAACCCGGATCAAAGAATCTGAAGTATTGCTGCATAAAAGAGGGCAACGATGAAACCACATAAGATAACAGAAACCGATATGATGGATCTTCATGGATCGGAAGAGGATAAAGTTCTTTCACTCTGTTCCTTGACTTCAAAGGAACGAGTGCTAAAACTTTATGACCACCCATTTTGAAGCAAAAGTTTGATTTATATACTTTTTATTTCATGAGATTAAAGCTTTAGTACTTTTTTATTGGTTTATATTTTCTGAGTAAATACTGCTGTTTCACAATTCTATTTATAAAAAATCTATTTTATCCAAAGGTAATATTTTTGTTTACTTATGATTTTGTTAAAGCATATTGTCACTTTTGTAACCTATTAATTTAACTCAGTGGCGCAACAGCCCATGAGGGCGAAAGCTTACTATGCCCAACTCAGTATATGCGACCTTGGGAACTCAGGTGTATCAGCAGATGTTTCGGTCAGCTGGTCAGTCTGACGTGAAACTCCCAGTGTTAAGTCCCCAAGCAAGCGTGGTACTCATATTTAGCGACCCACTGAAGGGATGAAAGGCTGAGTCAACCTTGCCCAACACGGCTGGCCCAAAAAAGTTTTTCACTTTTGTTTTATTTTTAACTCTTCTGCAGGTATATGAGTTGAAAAGGATAAGTTTTAGTCAAAATTTTTAAAAAATCTCTAGAGGAGTGGTGCATTAGGTCTTTACACTGGAGCCGCCAACACCCTAGGATCTGCCCTGCTTGAGGTGAACTTCCTAGACGGCCTTGGATGAGTTCAGCCTTCTCTGGAAAAAAGACTGTTCGAGTCTTATGGGTGTTAAATGTATTGAAGATCCAACGCTGAGCTTTAAAAATCCCCAAATTTCCTCTAGACTTATTCAGCTGAATATGGCACTTATTATATATATATGTTATCTATTAAATACTTTCATATCATTTTATACATTTTTATTTTTTGTTCAATTCTAGGTGATAATGCTCCCGTTCTTCTTGTGGGAAACAAGAAGGACCTGCTCACAGAAAGAGAAGTTTCCGAAGAAACTATACAATACGCTATCGAAAACAGTGTCCTCAAAAACCGGTATTTCGAAACCACCGCCCTTTCCAGAGCAGATGCAGAAAAACTATTCCAAACTCTCATTGAAGTTATAATAAAACTTGAGTGGAATCCCCTTCCCATATAAAAACCTTAAAAAGTCTGTCTAGTAGTTTTCTGTTATGTCTACTTATTAGTAAATTAAAGTTATACATAAGGTCGTTTGTTCTTTATGGCATCCATTTTTATTGTCAATTTTTATCAATAAATAGCGTATTTTTTGTAATAATATATTTCTATCTTATGGCCATGATTCTCGACAATAGCTCTAGCTCAAATATTTCATAATAGAAAACTTTTTCTTAGTAGTGTTATGCAAAATTTTCTCCATTCCACTTGAACCGTTTTCCAATGCTCGTTCAGTATTCTTAAATGCCTTTTTCCTAAGGCTCATTTTGAGGCTTTATTCTGTAGTTTGTGCAGGTTCGTTTGATAAATATTTTTTACTCAATAAATCATTGCAGTTCATTGGGATCGATGAACTGGTGTTTTAACAGATCGTTTCAAAACACCAAAACAAGAGTCAATTACAAAAGTGTAGGGTGATTTTACACGTTTTTCATCAAATAGGATATACTTTATTCCGATTTCTGTTCCTTTCTTTGCTAAAAAAAGTGGCAGTTAACTTGAACGTGTGACTAGTGGCTCTGTCTAGGGATTGCAATACCGGGATACCGGTGTTTTGAGCTATTTGTACAATTTTGTAATACCGGTATTTATAAGTTTAAATATCGCTTTTTTTCGGTATTTACTAGAAACAGAACATATGTTAATATTAGTTTCTAAAACTCGTTGAAACAGTTTACTCCTAATGATGGGATGATTTTTGAAACTGAAAAATCCAATCCAAAAAGCAATGATCTATTTAAACCTGCAAATTAATTTTTCTAATAGTGAATTCAACTTAATATCCAGAATTGCATCAGCTCTACTTCTAATAAAGATAGATAGGCGTTATGTCGGAGATATTTAAGTTTATTAACACTATTTCAACGATAAATTTCATGTTGTAATCACTGAAAGAACAGCACACATCACTATCTGAAGAATTACAAGTATCGATTACATTGAAAAATTGTACAGAAAAAAAGCATTGTGAAATAGAAAACGTCTTTCAGTATTTACATAACTATAATGATTTTAAAAATGAAAATGAAAAAAAGAAAAGAAAGGAGACTAACCAATTCAAATTTGATCAAGTTTGTAGTAAATTTTCTAAAACATTTTTGAAATTAACTGTCAAATAAAACAAAGAAACACCTGTGTTTTCTTTGCTTTTCTAAAATCTCTACTACCTGTATTATAAGATCTAAAAATACCGAATACCGCTATTGAACTTTTGGTCCAATATTGCAATCCCTAGCTCTGCCCATATGAAGCTCAACTTTATTAATGCCCTTTCCATACGAAGTTGGAATTTCTTCAAAAATTAGTTCTAAAGCATTCTGCTGATAGAAGAGGGGATGTGAATTTGGCTTTACTTTAGACATTTTTTTTTGTTTTTAATTTGCCGTTATTAGAAAATCCTGCAAATATGAATAACTTTGAAAACTTTACTGTACACTGACGAAGGCATTTAGTACAGTCATTCCTGTCAGTTGAAAAGTAGAAAACTAATGTAATTTTCCTTTCTGCAGTCACTTTAATATAGCCATACCTTATCAAGTGTTGCCACAAATTTCCATTTTTCAGCAGCAAGGTGTTTTCTACATAGTTTTCTACAGTTTACATTTCTTTCAGCAATATGTTTTAAAAAAGGAGACGAACTTTAGGTTTAAACAACTGTTTTAACTTTAAATCATCATGAATGATTATAATTACAGTTCCAGAAGACATTCTTAGTTTCGATGCAGTAAATCTTTCAGTCGGTGGATTTTCTTTTAAGATCAAAGTTTTCATTTTCTTGATACTTGTCTGCATTTGAGCAGTCTTAGGGTGAAGTTTCGTAGTCATGTTTTCATTTTTACTTTCTGCTAGATGATGTTAACCTTTTTAATATAATATATTAATACTTTTGATTGAAATACAGTAAACGTGGTTTTCACACCTCTTTTTAAGTTGTTGATAATAATATTTCTCCTTGGAAAGCGTAATTAGGTAACCTTTGAGCTGTATACCATTTTTAAGAGCCAATTTAAAAATAAATCTTTTATTTTACATTCCAATCAAAAGAAAGTCTTACCAGACGATTATTCTAAAGTTGATAAATTTTTATCTCAAATTGCAAATGAGAAAAGTGAATTAAAAATAGTTTCCATAAAGTGCTAACGACCATCTGTAAAGTAACTCCGACCGTCTTTGATTTCTTCCTTTGTAAGAGAAAAAAGTATGTAAAAGTGTATTTGACAGTTGCATCAAGAGTTTCATTTTTATTGATAACCAATTACTAAAACTCTTATTAGCTAATTTTTTTATAATTTTTAGTAATAGTTATAATACTCTATAGTTTCAGAAATTCCATTGAGATCTTCTTCAACGTTAAGTTTACTGAAAAAAAAACTTATCTCTTCCTTTCACAAATTTAAATTAGTCAAAGAATGTTTCATGTGAAAATAAAATATTGGGATTGTTCATTGTTTGCTCCTTAGAATAAGAGATATCTGTAGTTAAAATGCTTCAAGCCTGTTTTTGGTAAGTTAGTTCATTACACGTTTTCAATTAAAAAACTACCTGAACCAAATTTTTCAATTCCTCATGAAGTTCCTTAAATGAATATACAAAAATTTTGGTGTAAGCAGAACTAAGTCATATGAGACACAATGAGGAATTGCCATAATTAAATACATGAAATACAAAGTAAAAATCTTCGGTAAAAATAGATAACCTTGTTCGTCGCTTTAAAGAGTAATATACTTATAAAAGTGACTACGCGCACTACTTTTACCAGTTCTATCTGTTAAGTAGCTATGTGTATGAATTTCTAAAACTATTTAGTATATAAGCTCAGCTTCTAGATTGATAATACAACGAATAAAATAAGCGAGAGAAATTGATGAAATTATATGTTTGCTGCATAAAATAAACCATATGTTTGTGTATAATACATTATGTTTTTACTGGAGACATTTCAACTTAAAATCAAAGTTATTGGGAAACTTACTCTATTCTGAATAAAATGATTTAATGAAAATATTCAATTTTAAAAATTAATCATTTAGTTTTTTAATTAAATAGCAGAGTTTAACTGTCAAATCGTTTCCATTTCTTCACCATAGCAACACAATCTGAAAATTTAAGGCTGGTCATTTGATTTTTTTCCGGTTTCTTTTGAAGTGTAGAAATTACGTTAACTTCGATTCCATGAATAAAAAAAAAAAAACCAAATATATATAACTTCTCTATAAAACACTATATATATATATATATATATATATATATATAACCCTAAATAATAGTAATCAAATTATCATATATACTCGATTCGATTCTAAAGGAAACCCCAAACTTTCAATATTTTTTTGTGAAAAAATAATATTAAATAATAAATAAATATATTATATAGCATTAATAGAATAATTATAATAGTAAAATTATTCATCAATATCGGATGTTTAAAAAGTTTTTTAATGAAATTTAAAGGCAAAATAATAAGAAGTTAATGATTAATTTATTTTTCTAGTAAAAAAGTTTTACTCCCATACATTTACCCAAAATTGCTGTAATCGGGAATATATTGTTCAATTTTCTCCATCCCAAGAATTTTCCCGCCTTCGATTCTAAGCCAAACCCGATTTTCCAAAGTATTAAGAGTAGACAAAAAAAATCAGTAGACAAAAAAAACTTCAGGTTATAGATTTTGATATATCTGAAATCTCCAATTCCTGACCTTTCCAAAGATATAAAATATTTGCTACTTCAGATTATTAGAAGTATGTCAAAATGACTTTTAAAAAATAACCCCAGCTGTTGTTAAAATCTCACTTTGACAGATAAAGTAAACACCTTCCTTTTAAATCTTCCAAAGCTTCAAATAGTTTTATTTATTCATACGCAATTAACAGTAGATTAACTGCAAGTATAACTGTTTATCTATTTTTCGAGGGAAGCTTGCATACTTTCGTAGAATTTAATGAAAGTATTTGCTAATCGCGCGGCGCGCGCGAACAATAATAACAAATGGAAAATTTTCATTTTGAATGAAGAAAAAGTATGAATTGAAGAACTTAAACTTTATGTTTATGATTTAGCTTATTTATTCAACATTTAAAAAGCTGCAATGTAAATGTAATATATTAAAATTTAAAAAATACATCAAAACTAGGCAGAATATTGAAAAAGCTAATATTTCCCTATTGAATAAGCTCTAAATGTGCCTCGATATGGATAGTCTAATGAAGACAATATGTGAACTTTTTTCACACTCCAAAAAGAAATATACGAAAAAAAGATTAAATATAGGAAGAAGATAATATATTTTTAAAAAATAGATAAAAATAGGGCTGGATATTTGATGAGGTAAGGTGGCGTAAAAAATAACTGTTTCCTAAAAATTATAGTTTTAAAACTGTGTTTAAGAAATGAAATTTTTCTAAATTTACTGTATGTGGATATACTACTATATATATATTTATATTATAAGTTCCTTATAAGTATACTTGTGCATACTGAAGTGATATTTTGAAATATATTACGAAAACAGTTAGCTAAAGAGCACATGTCGTGACAAAATTGATAACTGAATAAATTCAGTGAATATAAGTAAGTTTATTTTTGAAAAAAAACTAAACAATATATTTAAAAAATCTCACTTCAGTATAAATATAAATGTTTCTTTATTGCACAGACAAGTGTTTAAATGTCCATATTCAAAAGTTTCTCAATGAAAGGTACCTAGAGGTAATTCATATGTGAAATACCATGTATAAAACCATAATAAAAATTTTGAAATGTTGTATAGTCATGTATTTCCAAATGCACACCAAACTCATATTGATACATTTTCACGTGATATTTATGATGATTTATGGTCAACTTTGATATTTGTAATTCATCAAAGCTAAGAATTCAGCAAAAATTTATACAGAATTTCAGAAAGTTCACGTAAATTCTAGAAAATATTTCGTTAGATTATCTTCGTAATTATATATATATATTTTGGGCAATTTGAATAAAATAGGAAGCAAAAAGTCTTAACATAAATAAAGAAGTTAATGTTTAACAAAATGGAACAAGTAACGTATTGTAATTCGTAATTTTTGTGATGAAGTGACATTTTTCATATTTAAAATGCATTTTTCTCAAAATGTTGTTTTTCAAATTGTGTGTATATTTTTCTCAGAATCTACTGTAAAAATACACACGTGCAATTTTTACTACATATTCCTGATACCTAAGTATATATTCTGAAGTGAGTTTTTCTTAAATATTTTCAAATATTTTGCTAGAGAGCAGTTTTATCGTAACAAAAAATGACAATTTTCAAATAAATTCATAGTGATAGTTTTACTGTGCATTTTTTTGAAAACACTAAACAATATATTTGAAAAATCTCATATTTCAGTATAATTATAAAAGTCTACATAATATACAGACAAAATTTGAAGTCTTTATATTTAATAGTTTCTTAAAAAAAAGTACATAAACACAATGCAATTCAACATTAGTGGTATAGCAGGTACCGATTACCTTAACATTGGGAAAAACGTGGGACTTAGATTTGAATAAATATGGTTTTATTCTGTTGGAAGCCGAGGCATTTCAAATTTTATTTGAAAGAAAGCAAAAAGTTAATATTTTGGCTAATGCATCAAATATTTATTCTTAAAAGATCTCCAACTCCTTTGCGTACAAGAAAACTTTTTAAATCAATATACTAAAGGTTAATATCAATTCTTAAAGGAGGGAAATTAACACTGAGATGGTTAAATTTACTGAAATTCTATTTGTTGAATTACCAAAGGACTTAGAGAGAGAGACTCTCTATGGTCACAAATCTTTTGTAGCTCTTTGCATAACTATTCTGTCCTCTATCCATTTAGATAAAACTTTCAAAATCTTACGTAATCAAAAGAATTCAATTAGTTTATTGTGGAGTTAGATGAAATACATTTACAGGATTTCTATATTTACATTTTCTCACAATGAAATTGTAAGGAATCTAAAAAATTTAATAACATTTTATCTGCTAACTCTTTTTTTATTAAAGAGGGGAACAAATTGATGAATGTTGCTGGCATCCAATATAAACTAATCAATTTCACATCTGAGTATAAATGACGAAAATTTCAAACATTTATATCACACTGTAGAATCACGTCTAAACATGTCTTAAAAGTTGCTAAGTTAATGTTGCACATTGACAGAATTTTTCAACTCTTTGTAAGCAATAGAATTTTCAAAACTGATTGTACTATGAAGTTACACGTATGGAATGGCTTCGTCAGTGTACAGCAGGGGCGTCAAACATGCGGCCCACGGGTCGCATATGGCACGTCAGTACGAAAGTGGCACCTAGCTGTTTCCATTAAAAGAATTATATACATCAGGTTTCTAAAGTTTTTTTTCATTTCAAAATTTATTTGAGGAGGACCTTATATATATATCTACACTATTGAAATTCGAAGGTAAACAAGCATATCCATCTTTGCTTGTTTTTTTACATGCCCTTGTCTCCAAGCTTGGTATATTTTGGACAAATAATATTCAAAATAATATTTACATCTTTTAAATGAAAATAATATTTACATGCAAGGCAAACAATTTCGTACAGACAGATTCACACACACACACACAATGGCTTAATCTCTTTAAATGCAGTAGTTTATTTACTTTCTTTTCCATTCGGGGCATGGTCAAGTCCATGGGGGTTTCTTGTTGCTCTATGGCCAACCCTGTTTCAAAATTATCCAAGAACGAGATGAGATCATTACTCTCGTCAAACAGAAAAGGCACCGTGTCAAGCAAATGGGGTTCTTGGGTATGAGCCGGGGAAAGCCCTTGTTGCGAGCAGTCTCCAAATACGGAGGACATGATCTGATCTATTGAAGAGTCGTCCATAAGGGTCGGCTGCAAAGTCTCGACCACAGGTGGTGGATCTGGTAGAAGGATCTGCACAGAGGTGCTGGATCTGGTAAAAAGAGCTGCTCAGGTGATAACTGCACAGGTGGTTGAAAGACTGGTATCTGCACAGGTGGATCTGGAATCTGCACAAGTGGTGTCGTCAGCTCAGGTGGGCGAGGGGAATCTGGTAGAAGGATCTGAGGTGTCGTCAGCACAGGAGGCTCTGGAATACTCACGGGTTGAGGGGTGGCCAAGGCAGTGGAAGGTCTGGCAATCAACACAGGTGGTCTGATGACGGGTGTGATAAACACTCTGTTCCGTTTGGAGGAAGGCCCTGGCTGTTGTTCTAAAGGTCGTTTGTTTGTCTCTGCAGTTACATGAGCCGGGGTAGGAGGAGGTAGCTTGTAGACTTTTTAATCGTACTGTTTCATTTTTTGTAAAATCCCCCAGGTTAAATCCATTCTTCATGAGGTGGGGGAGAATGGTTTCGAGGATAATGTCCAAATCAAATCATCTGATCATACGGCTCAAAGGTCCTCCTAAACAAATTGGGATTGGCTCGACACCTGAGACTGGAAGAAGGAAATTCATAGATTAGCATGGGGACGTTGGTCATTTGAATAAGGTGAATCTCGCCGGACTTTACCGTTTGGAAGCGGAAAGTAAAGTTTTTTTCTCAAAAAACATGTAGTTATAAAAGTACACCATCCTCTTTTCGGTATTTATCAGGGTTCGATCGGCATTTCTCAAAAGTCCCTTGGCGATTTTCTCCAACAAGACATCGTCGGGCCGGAATTCGTTCACGTGCTTTGCCTCCATGATGGCACGATTGTAGTTATCCACAAGCTTCTTTTTTTGGTACCAATTGTCTTTGCAAAACAAGACAAAAACTCGTTTCGTGTTGGGTTCCTGGTAAATGATGCAAGCACGGACTTGTCCCTGCCGAGCGGCATATTCCAATGCTTCTGGTTTCTCGGACAGCTTCACGGGCACCACGGTCGTTGAAATGTTCTCGGGGAAGGTATGGATTTGGTCCATCGGGTACTGATGTGAAGCGTCGAGATGATTCTCCTTTTATCTTTTAAACAGGATGTGGGTGGAGTCTGTAGCCAACCATGAGTGTTTGAATCAATCACGAGTGAAAAATGTGATTGATGGGTTGATGCAGAATAGCACACACGCCTTGCACTGCATTTCAACGATGAAATATGGTCTGATTATAAAACAGACATTGGCCCATCACACGTCCATTTGAATTTAAAAGCATCACAGGGGTTCGCTCGAATTGACTCGAGGAGCTCCAACTGGCTTGGATTTCCTTAAATGTTTCTTTAGAATGTTGGTCGATGACACAAATGGTACCAACATTGCGATAGTGTAAAAATTTAAACAGTTCGTTGGGACATTCTCGATCCATGGCATACGAGACGACTCCGTTGGTCAGCGTGAAACCATTGTTCCTAATACACAGCACGGCTGAACCTTGGCTGTGGAAAAAGACTTGGACATTTTCCTGGGAAGTGGGCGTTAATTGCTGCGCATAAGGGGTCTCCGAAAAACTCTGGGTTTGAAATCATACCTTCAATACGAGGGTCTGAAATCGGGTCTTCTATACATCCTTGTGTCTCGTGGCCTTCGTTCCTCGTTCCGTCTTTCCTCATTTCGTATTTCCCTGGATCGCGGAGAACAATGAATAACTGAATCAACCTTCTCGACAGGTGGATCAGGTGATTTAGAAACAATTGGTGGCTTAGAGTCCACGGGATCTTTCAAAGGTAACTTGGGAACTCTAGATGGTTCCATGGGTTCTTTCAAACGTGACTTAGGAGGCAAATCTTTCAAAAGTGACTCGTGAACTGTGGATTGTTCCATGGATGGTAACGTATCATAAATCGCATCTTGAGATTGTTCTTGGGATGGAGAAGCCACTGGAGTTGGTGGTAAGGGTGAGATAGGTGTTGGTACATTGAACATGTCAATAAAATCATCATAGTCTGGGGAATTCATTTTTGCAGGAATGAGTATCATGAGATGATTCGGAGCTTTAAACTCTACCATCAAAAATATTTTATTATAAAAATTTAAAAAAAATTTGTTTACTTGTAGAGGACAGTTTTAACTGTTCATTTACTTTTTCATTTCAAATATTTTCACACATAAAAACACACAAAATATTTAGTCTCTTTATTTACAATTTTTTGGTATTTATCAGTTTCCCCCTTTTCTCATTTCCATATTTCAACGACTCTATGCGTTTGAATGTTCAGCAGGATTGATTGAACCAACCTTTAATTACCATCTGAGGCTCCCATTCCAAAATTTTACCCAATTTAATGTCACAAAATGGTCCCCATTTGTTTCAAACCTCACCTAAAAACATGTTATAATGCTCGATTTTTTACCCATTATTGTACCTGTTTAAAACACTGTGAAAATGCTGTCAGCAACTTATAGTGAAAAAAGTTAACATTACCTTATATATATAGTATATATTTAATATAGAGTAGTATGAATGTAGCAAGTATGTAGAGAGAAAGTTTCTTCTTTATTACTGCTTCTTATTTATTGTTGATGTAGTCATGAGAATCCCTCTTGTTTCTTTGTGGTGTGAAAATATTTTCCAAAATTCTTCTTTCCATCTCTGCCAACGTTGGCGAGAGGCAGGGCCCAAAAAAATGGGAGAACGACTACTGGTCCCGAGATATGCTCCTTTCCAGTAATCATTCTCCCATTTTTCTGAGGCTCAACATGGTGTTTATGGGTCTATCAACAATGCTCTGCAGATAAAACAGGTGTTGCGAATGTCCAAGTGTTGTTAAAGGCACTTTTTGTGAAACACATGTCCACACTGTGTTCTTTCTTGCTTGTGTATAGAAGTGAGGCAGGTGGGACATGCATAGGGCACTTGAAACACGGTATTGTGCCATTTCTGCCCATAACACCCATCCAACACCATTTGAGCCAATTGAATCCAGGGGCTAGAGTCTGGGGACTTTGCTCTGTCCAAGCCTTGGTCACCAAATTGCATAGTTTGGGCTTGCAGATGACAGTCCACACGGCTTGGATAAAGACTCCTTTTCCTTTCCTAGCCTCCTGTTCCATGTAATCGGGGAAAAGGTCTGCAGGTTCCAGGTACGCATAAGGCTCGAGCGAAGGAAAGTCCTGGAGGTCAAGATGTGGAAACATCTGACGAATCTTTTCAACCAGGTCCACTGTGGATCCGAGAGCAATAATCTCGGAAGGTTTCAAGGCGTTTACATGGGATCGAAGCAGCACCATAAAATTGATGAAATCGCCAAGGTCTGCTCCTAGGTGCAGAGAAAGATTGAGCGCAAAGACTTTGTCATCTTCCATGTCTCATGAATAAAATGATGCGACTGGGCTTTGCTTTTATAGTAGACAGAGGCGGAAGTGATTTCTCATTGGCTACTGATAAGAGATTGAATTGGATCAACCTTGACCAGAGGAGCTGTGTATTACATGTAATGACCAGAGAAGCTATGTGGAATGATAAAAATGCTGGATGTGTTTCAACCTTGACCTCATAAATATTCTTTTGAGAGAGTGTGTTGCGTGCAATAGTTTCCAACCTCGGCATAAAGAGGAACCCAAAAAAATGGGAGAATGATTACTCAGTAATCATTCTCCCATTTTGGGGGGCTCAATACGGTGTCTAAGGTGCCCTTAGAGGGTTGGGTGTTCTGCAGAGGGGGCAGGAGTTGCTCACGTCCAGGTGTCGGAGGAGGCAACGCAAGTGAAATGCATGGCCACACTGCGTCTTTTCCGCCCAGTGCATCGTGCTAAGGCAAATCGAACACGATTCTGGCACTTCGAATACGCAATCGGGTCATTTCTGCCCAAAACACCCGTCCAACACCGCTTGAGCCAATCGAGTCCAGGTGGTCAGGTTTTGAGCACCATAGCGTCTCCAAGCCATGTACACTAAGTGAGTGAGTGAGGGAATGTTGGGGTTATTGGTGCAAGAGCCATTTTTGGCTAAACTGCGCCAGACATTCGTAAAAACATTTGAAGTATAAAATTACCAAAAGGTTTGATAAAATTTCAATTTAAAAAAGGTAAATCTCACATTTTATGTATAAAAATAATTTTCAAATTAAAAATACAGAGATAAAAGGGGGAAGTCCCCACGAAATCTGATAAATGTTATAAAAAGGTTATCTTCTGCTTCTGGTTGGTGTTAAAAGCAATGATCCCCTGAAATATGTCTTCGTATCTTTTCTTACACAATCAGGGTTTGATTCGAATTCATTTTCCTCCACGTCGTATACAATCATATCCTCTTCATCAGTACTATATTCAACTGGAGCTGGCTTTCTAGGTGTATGTTGAGCCATTTTTATATGAATTATTGATTTAAGCACTTCTTTTTTTTCTTTTTCTATCCCAAGGTTTTGACTTTTTTTTTCAAATTCTGTGTTGAAGATACAGAAGGTGGTTGAATACTTGAATTGGATAAAGAAGCGGATAAGATTGATGAAGATGGTTCTATAGGGGTGAACATATTACTGGTGGTGGAAGGTAGAGTATCAAACACAGGAACAAGGTGCGGAGGCTCTGATACTGTAGCTGCTATAGAAGATGTGGAAGGTAAGAGGTCTGCCTGAGTGGCAGACGACAATGTGGAAACTGAATTAGACTTATCTGGCTGCGGAACGGATAGTAAAGGTTGAAGTAATTGCAAAGGCGGGCATTTAATTTGTGTAATATTTTCGTCCGTTTGGGTTGTACTGGTAACAGTTGAGGGTTTGGCAACTTGGGCGTAAGTTTGGGATAACTGCGGTGCTATTAATTTTCGGGCTTCAAGGTATGAAATATTTCTATTGGTTTTAATGGCTTGAATTCCTTTTTCAGCTTTCCATTTAGGACACTGTTTTGAGTCAGAGGAATGAGGCTGTGAACAATTGACGCAGTTGAGCTCAAGACTGCAATCTGCGGAAGAATGTCCAACAGATGCACATCTGGAGCACGTCAATTGCCCACGGCACGCTATCTGTAAGTGTCCGAACCTCTGACACTTGAAGCAGCGCAGAGGATTCGGAATGTATGCACGAATTTTACAGTTTAGATATCCAGCTTTGACAGTGGAAGGTAGTTTCGGGCTATTGAAAGTAAGAATTAAATGTTTTTTCGGAATGATATTCGAATTTTTTTTATTGTTATTCGCCTGACTTGAATCATAACCCTGATCAGAGAAACCTTCAAGTATTTCCGATTCAGGAGTGCTCAACAAGTCAGGTTCAGAAATGACACCTCTGGATTAGTTTAGAGTTTTATGAGGACTTACAGTTACTGGTGAATTTAGAAAGGTTTTGGCGAGAAGAAACGACTTCGTTTGCAAATCGGATATGTTTTCAATAAGCAGATCTCAGGACCTTAATTTTTTGATAGATTTCGGTTCACCACCTATACCTAATACAGCTTTGTGAATTGCGAAATGAGATTTAATTGACATCTTTATTCGGCAGGGAAATCAGTAAAAATCTCGAATGAGCAGCAATTTGATCTACGGTGAATGTGGGTAATACGAGGCCTTTACCCGGGCACAGCATATTCGGATCCATAAATACGCGTAAAAAACTTCGTCCTGGTGTGCCTCCACCCACCACGGAGTCCAACAAGGGAGGCAGTGTGCCGGTCATCTGGCAAAACCAGGCATGGCGCTTACATGGAGTATACCCAGAATATAGTTCTACAGCATCAGGGCGAGGATCCAACGGGTAAACCCGACACCCCTTATCTGCAGCACTAACCCTACAGCAGTGTCTCTTCGGGGAAACCGAAGAGAGGTACCACCAGCCGATTGACGGGAGCGGGCTCACTTCTGCCACCCGTTTACAGCGAAGCGTGGGCCAAAGGTATTCCCAGGACACCATATTCCTCCTTAAGGGATGCCGCCCACGGCAAACATCCGGGTTGACAAACCAACGGTGTTAGTCGAAAACAAATAAAGCAACATAATCAAAATATTGAAAGAAATATACGAAAAAAGAAACCAAACCAACGCAATAGAAAAAGCAAACCAAAATATGTTAATAAAAAATTGCAAGTTTTTTCATCAGAAAAAACAATTTGAACTAGGTTCATTTTTTCATATAGGTCTGTAGTCTAGACGTCAAAAGAAGAAAAGGAGAAATGCCATGACAAGAAGGAGGGTCGAAAATAGAGAAAGATCACTAGGGCACCCCGGGTTCAAGGAACCCGTGTTTCCCAAAGATAGTAAGCCCCTTGGGAAGATAGGAAAAGATCACTAGGGTACCTCGGGAGCGTGAAACCCGCACTCACCTAAAGAAGGTGAGCCCCCTGAGGGGGCCATGTACACCAAACCCTACAATTTGAGTATGACATATTGAGTCCATAAGGCTAGGATGAAGGCGCCTTTCCCTTCGGCAGCCTCTTGCTCCATGTATTCGCTATCCAGGTCAGCAGGTTCGAAGTAGGAAAAACTTTCAAACCAAGGCACGTCATGGGGCTCGTGTTCCGGTAGGATTTGCATCATCAAATCAATAATGTTCATGGCACAGACGGTTTCCAGTTCAATCACCTCGGAAGGTTTCAAACGAATTAAAACGGTCCGAAAATTCATCATGAAGGTAATGTAATCACCAAGGTCTGCCTCTTGGTACATGGCAAGATGCAGCGTGAAAGCTAAATCGTGTTCCATGTCTCAAGAGTAAAATGATGCGACTGGCTTCTGAGCCCTGCTTTTATAGTGGACAGAAGGAGGAAGTCGACTGATAAGTAAATGTGCGATAAGTGCTTTCAAGTATGAAATGAAAGAAACATGTATGAATAATCAATCATTTATTGACACCATTTACATTTGTGGGTTGAATAATGAATCCATTGTTACCCAATTTCATGAGAGGATGATTTCTAGGCACTCAAAATAAATTTTGTTTGAAACCTCCGAGGGTTCCTGTTTGAGTCTTTTATTGGCCTGTAGTTGTTCCATGCGCCTCTTTCCAAGATCGAGGCGTTTGATATGAAGGTAGGGGGAAATTGTCTGGGTACCCTTGTCACAACGAGTGATCAGGGGTGATGTCACCTCCACTGTATTTACGGAAACAGAGGGATCCACCATCTCCATGGGTGGTCCTTCAGGTTCGGCAGGTGGCATTTTTTTAGGTTCAGCAGGTGGAGAAGGCATTCTCTGAGGTTCAGCAGGTGGTATTCTCAGAGGTTTAGCAGGTCTTTCAGGTTCAACAAGTGGATTAGGTATTCTTTCTGGTCTTTGAGCAGAGGGAGTAGGAATTCTCTCAAGTTCAGCAGGTCTCTTAGGTAGAGAAAGCCTCTCAGCACAGAAGTCGTTGCCTCAGCCCTCAATCAGGCCTCATAAACCATCTGTATGGATGGTTTGGATCCGTTTTGCATCCGACGCATATCCTGCACCTTTTGGATAAAGGTTTGGACCCACAGACTCACCAAGATTGAATTGGGGACGGGAGAGTCTTGGACATGCAAGACGGGAGATGTTTTGTAACTCTCCACAAACAGGATGCTAGGGTTCTCCACCAGAGCAGAACCCGCATTGAGACTGATAGCAAAACTCATGACAAAGAAGACAGTTTGGCATTCAAAATGTTAATGACGACATCAGGAGTCACCAGTTTTGACCTTTGTGTCATGATTGGATACTGTTTGTGGGTCGACAATACATCTTTGCCTTGAATGACGAGATTGTCGAATCGTTTGGCAAATTTGTATACTTTGGAACGACCGAGTAGGGCTCCAACATCCACCAGTCTAAAGTAGAGCTTACCATCCTTTCCAACCATAGCAGCTGATGGATAGTGTTGATGAGGCAGGAGAATTTTGAACCACATGATGACTCTTGAAGAAGCAGTGACAGTGAATGAATTGCAAAGAAAGGCTGTCAAACTTTTATACTCTCTCTAAAAAAGAATTTTTTTACATGGTTGAATAGATTACAGCTTGCCAAGCAAGGTGCTTCATTTTACATTCCGTGAAGAATTTCCCTGGTGTTAAAGAAAACCACTTTTGACATAATTGTACATTGTCTGCCAACGTACGCTATTTTCCTCCGTAATATGCATGTCAATGGGTAAATATTCTTTTCCATTTTTTAAAATTTCCTCCAATTTTGCTTCGGTGGGCTCGCCGTTCAACATTCGTTCTTGAAAAACCATCTATTCCTACAAAACATGGATGGCCCAATGATGGGGTGGCTCTTCTCCCCGACCACACACTAAACAATCCGGTTGACAAGAGCACGGATCAGAAACGACTGGCATGGCGGCACGATCAATGTTCAAAAGTTACGATAAAATTTCAAAAGGCACAAATACAAGATGATACCAAAAAAAGACGCTTGTGGATAATTTCAAGCGAGCCATCATGGAGGCAAAGCACGTGAACGAATTCAGGCCCGACGATGTCTTGTGGGAGAAAATCGCCAAGGGACGTTTGAGAAATTCCGATCGACCCCTGAAAAACACCAACAAGAGGATAGTGTACTTTTATAACAACATGTTTTTTGTGAAAAAGACTTTACTTTTTTTTTCGGCTTCCAAACGGTGAAGTCCGGCGAGACTCTCCTTATTCAAACGACCAACGTCCCCATGCTACTCTATGAATTTCCTTCTTCCAGTCTCAGGTGTCGAGCCAATCTCAATTTGTTTAGGAGGAGCTTTGAGCCATATTATCAGATGCTCTATCATCGAATGGTGTTGGAACCCCACACGGCCTGCCGGATCCCGGCTGTAACCCGTTACATCTTGTTAACGGTTCAAAAGACTGTGTTTGGTTTGGACATTATCTCCGAAACCATTCTCCCCCAGCTCATGGAGAATGGATTTAACCAGGGGGATTTTAGAAAAAGGAAACGGTACGATCAAAAAGTCTACAAGCTACCTCCTCCTACCCCGGCTCATCTACCTGCACAGACAAATAAACGACCTTTGGAACCACAGCGTGGGCCTTCCTCCAAACGGAACAGAGTGTTTATCACACCCGTCATCAGACCACCTGTGTTGATTGCCAGACCTTCCACTACCTTGGCCACCCCTCAACCCGTGAGTATTCCAGAGCCTCCTGTGCTGACGACACCTCAGATCCTTCTACCAGATTCCCCTCGCCCACCTGAGCTGACGACAATACTTGTGCAGATTCCAGATCCACCTGTGCAGATACCAATCTTTCAACCACCTGTGCAGATATCATCTGTTCCGACGACTCCTCTTGTGCAGATATCATCTGTTCTGATGAAACCTTCTGTGCAGATTCCAGATCCACCACCTGAGCTGACGACACCACTTGTGCAGATTCCAGAATCACCTGTACAGATACCAGTCTTTCAACCACCTGTGCAGATATCACCTGTGCTGAAGACACCACCTGTGCAGCTCTTTTTACCAGATCCACCACCTGTGCAAATCCTTCTACCAGATCCAACACCTGTGGTCCAGACTTTGGAGCCTACCCTTATGGACAACTCTTCAATACATCAGATTATGTCGTCCGTATTTGGAGACTGCTCGCAACAAGGTTTTCCCCCGGCTCATACCCAAGAACCCCAGTTGCTTGACACGGTGCCTTCCCTGTTTGACGAGAGTAATTATCTCATCTCGTTCTTGGATAATTTTGAAACAGGGTTGGCCATAGAGCAACAAGAAGCCGCCATGGACTTGACCATGCCCCGAATGAAAAAGAAAGTAAAAAAAAACTACTGGGTTTAAAGTGATTAAACCATTGGATCTGTCTGTACGCAATTGTTTGCCTTGCATGTAAATATTATTTTCATGTAAATATTGTAAATATTATTTTGATGTAAATATTTTTTTGTAAATAAATTTCATTTTTGCCAGAAAACAGTCTTTTTTTTTGTCCAAAAAATACCAAGCTTTGGAGACAAGAGCATGTAAAAAATGGGTTTCGGTAAAAAGTTTATTGGACGAGTGTCGACATCGAACCACTATTGTGTTTGGAAATCTGTGTCGGTGTCCGGATCGAGTCACGTATTACGAGCAAGACTTATCCTTATACCATCATTTTTGAACCCAACTTTGGTGTGCATATTCCTCGGTCGTTTGGAAAAACGGTCATTGTGTTTACGAGTCATTTGGATCTGACCTGTGACAAAGGGGTCGAGTTGAGATTCTTTCAAGTGGGTCGTCCTCCCTCTCATCGAGTTTGGGAGGCTTATCAACCTCAAACTACGGATGCGTACATTTTGGATTTTACAGACTGCACTCGAGTCGCAGACGTGTACGTGAAATAGTTGACGTGTTTGGATGATTGGGAAATGCATCGAGATGACAATGTTCCTTGGTACATGGTGGGTGTCCAACCTTGAAAGCGGGCTTTGCAAAAACACGTGAAGCGCTCGCATGAAAAGGCTTTGCCAATGGGATTTCTTCTGACGTCACGCTCCTCGAGCATATATAAAGCGAGAAACCAGCCGCTAGAATCATTCTGATGTTTGAAGCAACATGTCTGTTTTGAGTAAACCAGCTTATTTTGCTCATGACAACGTGTTTCATCACGATGGCAAGCCAGTGCCCATCAAATTGTCCTTTGCCACGATTCCCAGGGATGGCAGCGATCCCTAAATCATGTGCATCACCGTGAATCCTGCCGGGCAAACTTCCAAGTCCAAATATTTTCGATGCAACTGCCAAAAGTATTCCCGTCTTCGTCTTGTACACCACCCGTTACCCAAGAGTTTGCCCTTGGAATACCTGCCCTTTTGAGTGGGGGGCAAGTTTAGTCAGCTGGCCCGAGGCAACAGGGGTTTGACGGTGGTCAAAGGAGTGGTACAACAAAAAAAATTTCAAGAGCTCGGACTGTATGCCATGGCCCTGGAAAACCTGCCGAAATTCATAGACATTTGCGATGGAACCTTTCCCTACCCCGTGCATGAGGGTGTGCACGAGGAAGAGGACCTTTCATACTGCATCATGCTAAATTCTTATCAATTTGCCAAATACCTGCAGCAGTTTAATAAGCTGCATGCTGAATGGAGCTATAAATTTACGGTACCGGAAAAAAATGGACATTGGCCCGGAAAAAGGGGGATCGAGTCGACTCAGTCCTCCTTTTTTCGGGCCAAATAGTGTACCAAGATTGGAGTACACATTTTAAAAACTTGTGCTAAATCGTGCTGTTTGATTTACCAAGATTGAATTCATATGTATTGGGGAACCTTTGCACTAAAGATTTCTTTCATCTGTGTCTGGTGATTCAAGGTTTGAAAAGCATCAGCCAATCGGAATCGATTCAAGTGCCCCAGCAGAGTTTAAAAAGCGAGCGCTCATCCACCAGAGACATTCTCACACAGCAACATGTCTTACTTAGCCTTTTTTGCCCATGCCATCGTCTTTCACCATGGTGGCAAGCCTGTTCCTATTGAATTGTTGATTGCTAGCATTCCGGAGGATGGCTAAGATCCAGAAGTGATTTGCCTCACAGTGGACCACTCGAATCTCCTTACGACTGCCAAAGACAGCTGGGCCAAGAGGTACATCAATGAAAGGCTCTGCTTGAAGAGCCACCTGTCCGGATCTGTACCCCTCGAATACCTGTCTTTCTGCGTCAGGGGCAAATTTTGTTACCTGTCCCAAGGAAATAGAGACCTCATCGTCGTGAAGGACTGGGACCAGCGGAAAATTTTTGAAAAGCTTGGACTTTTTACCATCAACCTGGATATATTGCCCCATCTCCGGGATTTGAATGACCTTACCCTGCCTGACCACCTGCACGATGAGGTGCACGAGGACTATGACATTTCCGAGTGCACCATGGGGAAATCCTATCAATTTGCGCGATACCTGCAGCATTTTAACAAGCTTCAAGCTGAATGCAGAAGAAAAACTTCCCATCTAGTAGAGTGAGTGAAAAAAAATTTACCGAAAAAAGGGGGATCGAGTCGGCACAAGAGTGGACTCGGTCTCCCTTTTTTTAAGACACACAATATGCCAACGTTGGAAGGTATTTTTTTAAAACATGCGCCAGCCAATAGAAATCGTTTCACGTGACCTCATTAGAGTATAAAAGGTCAGCAGCTGAACATTCAATCATATTTGCATGCTAAATGTTTTTCGCTGTCAGGATTTGAAGTGATTAATATTCTCAAATTCAGGCAGTCTTATCGGTAAATGTTTTTAGAGAAAATCTTCAAATCCGAAAATTGGGGGTGGTCACCCTTTTTTCGGGTCAATTACTAAACCAAGATTGGAATAATATAGATTAGACTTACCTGTTGTCATCTTCACACACCCAGATTGGAGAGCTTGTCTCGTTGAGTTGGCATGTCCTCTGTTTTCACACCAAGATTGGAGGGCTTGTCTCGTTGAGTTGGCATATCCTCTGTTTTCTCATCAAGATTGGAAGGCTTGTCTCGTTGCGTTGGCTGATGTCCTGTTTTCTCACTAAGATAAATGCACTCAGGAACATTGAAAATAGCAACCTAAGAAGAATGCATCGGATTAAAATGAAATTTAATACACATAAAGACACAGATGAGAGATTCACTTGATCTAAAAAACAAGACAATTAAACGAATACAGAGTGTGCGACGACACAAATACTGGGCAACTTCAATAGCGCATTGGACCAACTCCAGCTGCAATGCATGCCGCCACACGGTGCGGCATTGAGTTGATTAGACACCTTATGTTGTCCTGAGGCAGATGGGCCCACAAATCTTGAACAGCCAACTCTAAATCATGTACAGAGTGACACGATGGCATCTGCCGTTTTAGTTGTTCCCACACGTGCTCTACAGGGGACAAATCGGTGGAGCAGGCTGGCCACGGAAGAGTCTGAAAATGACGTAGGAAGTCTTGAGCAACACTTGCTGTATGCGGCCCAGCATTATCTTGCTGGAAAATTGTCCCTCGGAGACCATTTAGGAAAGGTCCTACATGGGGTCGAAGAATATCATCAACGTAAAGTTGGCCCGATAAGGTTCCACACATCACAGTTAAAGTGGTCATAGGCTATGACTCCCCAGACCATTACACCAGCTGTGCAGGCAGTGTGATGTAGAACAGTGTGGGGGGAATTGTACCGCTCACCAGGGTGCCTCCACACCCGTACACGGCTCTCATCTGTCCCCAAAACAAACCGGGATTCATCAGTAAACACAACATTTTGCCAATCTGTGACATTTCACATTGATCTAGCTTGGCACCACTGTAGACGCAGTTGCTGATGTTTCGGTGTTAATGCGAGTGCACAGAAAGGGCACTTGGATTTAAGATTTGCTTCTGCAAGGTGTCTGGAAATTGTTTGTGGAACAATTGCAACTCTTACGTCTGCTCGTATCGTTGAACGATTCACTGTGGGGTCCCCAAGTGCTTGCCGCATGATTTTTCGATCCTCTCTCCTCGTGGTCTTCCTGGTCCCTCCAGACCCGGTTTTCCGCGCGTGGGTACCTTCTCGTGTCCACTGCTCCCAAGAATTTCTAACGGCACACTCGAACGATCCACCTGGCCAGCAACATGGCGTGTCGACCAGCCTGCAGTTTTCATCCCGATAATCAAGCCTCTCTTAAACTCGCTTAACTGTGAGAAATGTCTTCTAGCACGTTTACCTGGCATGTTTCGCTTACCAAAGTCTTCCTACAATCGGCGGGTAATCGTCATGTTTATGAATCTTCGAATTTGCGCTTGCTTATATAGCACCCTCTTCCTGATTGTAGCGCCACCTCGGCGTGTATGAGTATGCGTATTGGCACAAAACTTGGATCATTTGCATATCACATTACGCTGTACTTATTTGCAAAGTTTCGCGATTGTACTTAGCTTCCTTCTTGGGTCACTATTTTCAATGTTCCTGAGTGTGCATTTCATTTGACATGCCAAGAATTTCATTTGACCCCTTCAAGATGTCTAAATTTCATTTGTTGATGACCCTGTCTAAATTGTCTCTTTGGGATAGATTGAAAAATTTTCTCTTGCCCCGTGATAAAATATTTTTTTGGGAAAAATCTGAAAAACTTTTATGTTGTTGTTCATGGTTGCTCTCAGTAGAACTTTGAAGGATAATTGAATCGAGACCCTAAAAACAACGTTGGGGTATAAAAACGAGCGAAAAGGGACAAGAGTCATACAAAAGAGCCGTTTTAAATTTCCTTTTGGATTGAAACCTTAAATGCAACTTTTGGATAAAAAGTAGGTGAAAATGTACAATAGTCATATAAAAAGAGCAATTTAAAATGAAAAAAGTGGGAATAAAACAACAAAAATACGGCGTTGAAATGGTTTTCGTTTCAAACGAGATGGCTTCAAAAAAGGTCGTTTTCCATTTCCAATCTTTTTTTGAAAGGGTCATGGTGCTCAACTATTTTTTTCGACCGACTGTATGTCCACAAAATACATACCCGTGTCATGGTTATTTTGAAAACCGTTATGAATGAGCTCAGTAACTCTTAGTAACTGGGTTACTGTGGAGCACTGTGTGACAAAGCCATGCTGTTCAAGAATAATAATATTCCTGGCTATACAGTGCTGATTAAGGCGATTCAAAAGAACAAATTCGTACGCGTTGCTCAAGCTACTGAGTAGCGAGATTGGACGGTAATTTTGAGGTTGATTATCATCAGAATTGGGTTTAAGTATGGGGACCACCACGGCAGTCTTCCAATTCTTAGGGAAATGACAGTTCTCCATCAATAGATTGAACATCATGACAATAAAAAGAACAAATTTGAGGGAGAGATTTTTAAGGATGCGATTTGTAATTAAATCCAATCCAGGAGATTTATTGATCTTAAGCTTTTTAATATACTCCTGTACTTCCCCTGGTGCTGTTTTTTCCAGGTCGAGACAGGTAGGAGCGTCCAGGAATCTTTTAATTTTCCTTTGTGTACGAGCTGTAAAACGGTCGTTTTCAGCTTCAGTGTTGGGTTCGAACTGCTTTTGAAGGCTGTCAGCAATCACTTCCGCCTTCTCCAGAGGATGATTTGCTACACTGTCAAGTGCGCCCTTTAGGGGGGAATGTTTTGAGGTGGTTTTTTGAATAGGGAGATTTTCCTCTAAAGAGTGCCTGTCTCCGCCGTAAGTGCCGCTATGTGAGATTCCCAACGAGATTGGAAAAAGTGTCTAATGTCTTTTGTAACCTCACGACTGAGTGTTCGGAACTCAGATTTCACTGCAGGATCTCTGGTACGTTGCCAAACTTTCCGAATACGATTTCTGTGGCGATATTTAGCTTTAATTTCGGAGTGGAGTTTTAATGGGGGTTGTTTAAATTTAGGTTCTGAAGCTTCTATGAGAGCTTCAGAGATATTTTCTCCAAAACTTCTAATTGCAATTTCGAGGTTGTCATTGCTGGAGGAAGGAGGGTTGGGGAGTGGTTTGTTATTTAAAATAAATTTGAAGTTTTCCCAATTGGTGGAGAGTTGATCCGGAATTTTGATTAGAGCAGAGCCAGTATATAGAGTAAGAATGACCGGTAGATGATCTGATTCAAGATCATCTATAACTCTAATATCATGATTGAAGGGGATATTTTTAAGAACTGCTAGATCAATAATAGAATCTCTTGCACCCGGTCTAGAGCTAGCGTTGATATGTGTAGGAGTGTGCGACGCTACAATCCTCACATTCGATTTATTATTAACAATTTTGCGGAGAGCATAGCCAAATGCATTTGATCTAGCGTTACTCCACGTACGATGCGCGGCATTTAAGTCTGCAGCAATGATAATATTTTGGCCAGAATTAAGAATTTTGGGAAAATCTTTATCAGGGAATTTTCTATTATTTTCCGGGGTGTTTCGAGCGTACTCTGAAACAATTCGGATAGGGGCGAAATTATTAAATTTAATTTCAATTGCGGTTGCATCCACATACTGCAGAGTCGGTAATGGAACTCTGTTATGATCGTAATTATTTTTGCAGTAAATAGCGGTACCTCTATCTATATTCGAGAACGCGGAAAATTATTTCTGTCGTCTTTATGAAGACGATAATTCGCAAAAAGTGGATCTAGACCGGGTTGTAGTTTCGTTTCTTGAACTAACAACAGATCAGGGTTTTGTTCCGATACAAAATCGTGGACTTCACAAATTTTGGTTCGAAGTCCGTTCGCATTCCAGAAGCAAATCGACAAAGATTGCACGTTGAAATTCAATGTTAGGCTGTGAGCATTGGGGCGTAATTGCGCCCTTGTACTATTGCTACGTACGCTTCAAAAATTACGCAGGCTTTCTCACTAGCATCATTTAGATTTTTAGGCAGGAGAGCCTGCCGAAATGCTTTTGCTAGTAAATTTTGGTCTACTCCTGCATCATTGGAAATGGCCAAAACAGAACAGAATAGAGCCGAAAAATTTTGATCATTATTATTATTTATATATTTAATTGGTTGGTTTGCCAGAATTTGTCCCGAGACAACTTTGGAGTAAGGTTGTTTAGAGTCTGTGGTACGGTAACTTTGAGAAGACCGAAGTTGATTATTGTGTTTCAAATTTTGTGACGAGGTCATCACCTCCGGTGCAGTATTTTGATTCCTTTGATTAATGTTTTTGTTGAAGGGCTTCGTATTATTATTTTTAATATTCCCACCTTTGTTTTGACGGTTTGGAGTCTTTTGGCTTTTTGGAAAGAGCGGACATTGCCTCCAATTAACTGCGTGCCCTCCACCGCAATTTGCGCATTTGATGGGATCCTCAAAATGCAAAGTACAGTCTTTTGCTTGATGGGGTCCTGCACATTTCAGAGACTTCATTGGGAAGTGACACACTTCTGAACTGTGGAAGAATCCCTGACAACGCCAGCACTGGTTGGGTCGTCTATTACGGGATCCATCACACGGCTCAAAAGCTACACGAGTATCGAACATATCTACGTAATTGTAGATTGAGTCGGCATTTAGATCATTAATTAATTGAATGTAAATCAGCGGCATTGGGGCTTTGCTTTGGAATTTAGTTAAACGAGAAATTTTGTGAATTTTGAAACCCTCAGACTCAATTTCTTTTTTAATAGCTTCAAGTTCGGTGGAAGTGGGAAGTCCTCTCAAAATAAGTTTTAGTGGTCTTTTCTATTTTAACATGAAAGATTTGAATGCGATTTGTTCGTTCCTGAAATATGTGGCAAGCTTTCTATATTCCTCCTCACTTTGGACAGTAATTCTCAGGAAACTCCTGATAATTTACTTTGAAGCGTGAGGGCAAGGCTATGAGCAAAACCATAAGGTCGTTTTCAATCCAGATTTGGCTGGATAAAGAATGGGGGATTTTAACCCTAAGAGCGACAGCCGCAGCCTTGCTCTCTCTCTCTCTCTCTCTCTCTCTCTCTCTCTCTCTCTCTCTCGGTATCAAATTCAATCTCCTCTGCCTCCTCATAAGCGTTAGAAAGGATTATGGGAGGGGCTGATGGGGCAGAGCTATTTGGATGCGTTAAGAGGGCGGTGTTACTATTAGGATTAGCTGTCTGTTTCTTTGGTGGTAATCTAAATCCACATCCTCGTCAGCAGTCGCCCTTTTGCGGGTTTCCCTCTTGACAAGTGATTTGGGTGCATTACTTGTATTGTCCAAAGTATTATTTTCGGTAGGAGCAGCTGCTTTCTTCCGCTTTGAAGTGACCCTAGCAACTCTTTTGTCTAGGGCCGCCTGGTTTGGCGGGATACTAAAAAGCGGGAAATCTAGAGTCTCTAACGGCAATATAAGTTTGTTGGAAATGCTTTCGAGTTCACCTTGGAAGTGGTTGTACTCATCTCGGGTGGATGGAATAATGGCGATCTTGCGAGCGCCGGCTGCGTAAGCCGCTCGGAGTTTGAGAAGCTCAGATATTACCGCAGCATTGTCAGTGATAAATTCCTCGTTCGGCTGTTTACTGGGTGGCACAGGAGTAGATTTGGTATTTTGTGCTTGGTCATTGGAAGTGGCAGCCTCCTCTGGCAAAGGTTTATTTTCCATAATCAAAAACAGAATGCCCGTTAGTCCATTCCAGGTCGTAATCAGATGGGTCAAGGTAGTGTAGAAATTGTGTGCTCAGTCGCACACAGTAAAGTGTAGAAAGGCAGGAACGTCAGTATAGCTAAGTGACTTCCGCTCGCATCCAAACGCTTGCTTAAGCCAACTCGCCGGTTGACGCACGGCGAAGAGGTAAGCGAAGGCTGCGGCAAGAACAAAATCAGAATTTCCGATGCCGATAAGCTTGAGAAAAACGACCTCACTTCTTGGAGGCTTCACAAAAACTCCCGTAGATATATTCGTCACAACTTACATACATATATGTTTAATCAAACATTCAAGCGTTCAGAAAAAACAATCGTTTCAATAGCTATCTCTAAATTTTTGTCTTTAATTTATTACTCTTAGAAAATGTATTTTAATTAATATATATTACTATAATATATATTATTTAATAATAAGATTATTTCTATTATTTCTCATTATTAAATTAATTATTTGTTAATTAAAAAGTACATCATCCATAATTTTTCATAAAAATGCATTTTAAAGACATTTCTATATGTAACGATTGATTGTTAATGAAAATCGGAAATCTATATATTTTACTATTTTAGATTCTTAGAAACTAACTAGTAATAAAAAATGATGAAAGATTTTTGTTATACTCTTAACCTCAGAATCATTTTCTTTTTATTGCTACACATTAATAATTTTTTAACTAACGCAATATTGTTTTTTATAAGTCCTACATCGAAATTTGAAGCTATATCTTATCTATGAGGGGGAAGAAAGTACAATAACTTTACACTTAAAAAAACTTGTGTTATATCGGGCTATAGAAAGGGAAAAGAAACCTGGCTTAAATTGAAAATATGTGGAACAAATTTCGAAAAGGGGAAGATTAATGAAATAATTTTAAACATCATTCACATTGCGTGCGTACAAACACACACACATAATTGCTAGCATCTCATGACGGAAAGAGAAAGCTCTCTAATATGCCGCTAGTATGCATACATAAATCTATATAAATAAAAATGTAATGTGTGCTTGTTCAAAGCCGCCAATCTCAGAAACTAATGCACCATACCCTCTGAAATTTTGACATAATTTTGCATTTAAATCCGGGCGGGTTCTTATGTACTTATTATTTCGTATTTCTTTCTAAATTTTTTAAAATTTCATTTTTAAATAATTTGTCGGTGTTATGACGTCATATGATGTCACGTTTCTCACTAAATGGAAAATTTATACTTTATACGTAGTTTTTTGGTGATTAATACATTTTTTACATTAGTTATGTTTATCGGTTGGATTATTTATCCAATGTTTCTGTTCTTTTATACTTAATTAAGATTATTTTTAAATGAATAATTTTTAATGATTATTCTTTTAACAACCAAAATTTTGTTTTATAGTTTTTGCAACATTTGGATAGTATTATAGCGGGATGTTTATGTGTGTGATTATGCTTACGAATATTACAGCTTTCTTTTTTAATAATTTCTCTCAGAATTTATTTATTTCTTAATGAAGCGAACATTGTAATTTTTACAAACTAAAACCTCTTATTGATAAGGGTATTTCAGTTCTTATTACTGCAATTAACATTAGTATTGTATTTCCGTTTTCGTTATCTGCTTTCGATAGCATGAAATAAGTACAGTAGAACGTCGTTTATTCGAACCTTTATCATGCGGAGCGTCACATATCCGAACCTACTGCTACTCAAGAGAATCAGAGATCTTGCAGCGAAAAAACGGAGGTGTTGATTCATGTAAACAACGTTCTACTGTATCATGAATAATAGTAGCGCCTAGTTTATCTTTCTCAGTAATACTTTTTAATTCGATAGATAATTTTATTTTTTTCTTTATATTTTAGTACTTACGTTTTCTTTTCTTTTTTGCTTGCACTTTGCGATGCTTTAATTTTGCCAAATTAACCGACGGGATTTTCTTAAATACCTTTTTACTAAATTTATTTTTCTGTATTTGACATTTTTTTAAATTTTTATGTTTCTCTTAAATATGAAATAAAGGTTTTCTTATATATATTTTGTGTTTGTACAAAACCCTTTTTATTGATTTAATCAAAATATTCAGCCTTATTTTATTTTTGATATCTTCTTTTGATTTGATTTTATTTTATAACTACCTGTACCACATGTTGATGTGGCTCAGTCAGGTTAAAAAGACTGGGGTGCCACAAGGGTTACAAAAGTAAATAATACTCAAAAATTGAAACAAAAGAAAGGGTTCTTACGTGTTATTGCAGCAATCACCAACTCTGTTATAACTTGCCAAGATAGGAACCCCCGATTTCGTATGTGTCGTATGTGTTGATTGGCAACCAGATGCTTCATTTCATATAATATCGCCAATAGGTTGCGATAATGCATAAGTTCCGCTTGTTTTTGTCAGGTACATAGCTACCGCTGTATCAGCCGCACCAATGATAAAAGGCCCCCAAGCTACAGTGGTCCCCATACGCGTCCCTAACATGGTGCTCATATCTGAAAAGAGACCCTAAGAGAATTTTGATGCACGGAGAGTTTTATACTCAGAGCTGTTTTGCAATTTCATATGCCTTTATTTTAACCTTTAAGTGTGTACAATTGGCTTCAGTGCATAAAATTACCTTGCAGAAAATTTAACTTGGGTCATCATACTGGTCAAGAAAAAGCATTGTTTTTAGTAATTACATATCAAACAGGAATAGGCATCAGGGAATGAGCAAAACAGTCAAATGGCTTTAGTACCTATTGAGGAAGAAGGTGGTTGTAAGATTGTAAATATTTTTGGTACTTACGTGCTATCGCAACAATCGCCAACATTCAAAATAACTTGCCAAGCTGGCAACCCCAATTTTGCATGTCCTGTATGTGCTGAATTGGCAATCATGTGATTCGTTTCATATAATGTAACCAATAGGTTGAGATTATACGTAAGTACCTTATTTTTTCAAATTATAGTTCTGCATTGATAAAGATAGTTCAGTTCTTTTTATGTCAGTTAACGTTAGTATTGTATTCCATTTTTCAATTCATTTTTATGCTCGGGATATATATTTTATATAATTTTTATATAAAATACTAATTTTAATTTACTTACATAGTATCGCACAATCCCCAACATTCAAGATAACTCGCCACTTGAGCAATTCCAAATTTGTGTGCGCTTAATTGGCGATTATGTGCTTCATTTCCTATCATGTCACTAATAGGTTGCGATATGTAAGTACCTTTCGTTCTGTACATTTCTGTAACATTAGACTGGCCACAACGCACATCATTTTTGCGTGATTTCAAAATCATACCAAAAACGAGTATCCTACCAACATGAAATTAATATTATGAGTATTATTTTAGCCTGTTTTATCTTTCTCTCTCGTAATCCTCAATAAATTCAATATATAATTTATTTATTTTTATATTTTGGCACTTACATTTTTTTTTTGCCAATTATTTACTGCAAATATTTTTTTGCACATCGCGATGTCTTTGGCAAAATTAATCGGTGGGATTTTCCTTAAATATATGTTTTTCTATCTCTTATTCACAATTTTTAAAATTTCATTTGATTTCGGTCTGAAATACACACACACAAATAGCAAAATAAGTATTTTACAATACATATATTGTGTTTGAAAGAAAATGTTTATATTAATTTAATCAAAATATTGAGCCTTTTTTTATATCTTTTTAAGATTTAATTTTATGTTATAGCTAGCTGTACCCAGTTACATGTTGCTTTGGCTCACTCAGTTTAAAAAGACTGGTGCGTCATAAAGCATGCCATGAAGCTTTACAAAAGTAATAATACACAAGAATTCAAACAAATAAAAGAAAGTGTACTTAGGTATTATTAATTTGTCAAGTTGTCACCCCTTGAATTTTATGCGTCATACACGCTGAATCGGCAACTAGATGCTTCATTTCATATTATGTCATCAATAGGTTGCGATAATACGCAAGCACCAAAATAACTTCTAAGTACATAAATAAGTTCATAAAATAATCAAAACATATTATTGAGGGCTGTCTTTTACTGAAAAAGAATTACTACATTAATTTCAGTCAAAAAAGATGTCTTAAACAAATAAAATATATCCAAATTTGATGAGTTCTACTCTGGAGTCATGTGAGGGCAAAGGTTTAATTTTACAATTATTTTTGTGATGTATTGACCTGTGTCTTTTTACGATAGTGTCAATTTGTGTGAGAATAGTTTATATTTTCATTGTTCTTCTTTTTGTTTTTTTTAATTGTTTTTTCTTTTTCTCAGTGCAATTGGGGAGAATTCTGTTTCTATCAATTGATTTTCATTTGAAATCCTCTTTTGAAGTGCTTTTGTTCAAGTGGAATGAAGTATTATGCTTCTCGTTGCATTCGAATTGAGCTATGCTGATTGATTTGCATTTGAAGTTAAAATTTTTTGTTAGTATTTTTTTCTTTTTTAATGTTTTGCAATTTATATTTTTTTTAATTTAAATATCTTATTTTTAAGTCAATTAGGTTTCAGTGTAAGTTACATTTCGTATGTAGGCAGTCAACCTAATTATTTTTAGATAAATTGAATTGCTATTTTGTAAACTGTGTCTTTAACGATGGTGTCGATTTTGTGCAAGTATATTAAAAAAAAGTAAAAATGTCCCAATTTTGCATGGATCATGCAAAATTTTTTACATACCATCAATTTGGGACTGCTGCTCTAAAACACACAAATGTATTTGTATATCAGCCTCACCGAAACAAAATTGGTGCCATGCAAATCAAACCTTAATATCAAAACAACAAAGATTCCAACATTTTTATATGAAAAAGAACCAATCAGTCAGATTTGGGTGGAAATAGTGTGATTCGCATGGCAGCAATTTGGCTGCATTAATGCTAATATGCAAGTGCCCACACAACAAATAATAACTGTCCCTGTGAAAAGCAGTCTGTGTATAGATATAACACATTTTACACTCTGCCTTAAAGATAGCCCCCTTAAATTTGTTTATAACAATTGTTAATGCTAATTGAATTGTGAATCGTAAAATTATCAATCATTATCAACACTTCATCATACATTTTTTTGATGAGAAATCCATATGATTATATTTAAATTTTTCTTTGCGAATTCTACTGAAAACATCTTCAAGCCCTCACACATGTATGGTTTATATTTATATCCTGACTTTTGTTGCAGATGAAGGAAAGCAGGCACATTCAATATGTGATTGCAAACAATGCACAAATTTGATTTTGTTGTCACATGTTGCTCATGTCATTAATGATACTTCTCAGTGGTAATGACATTTTTGAAATAGGTAGTCACCTTTAATTATTTGTTCTACATTGCATTTTGGTATTAAGCTTCTTTTTGCTATATAAAAGTTAATTTTATATAGTATAGTTATTTTTCCCCATTGTTTTTCATTTAGTTTTTCCTCTTCATTTCTTGGAGCAGTTGGCAAGAATTGAGCTCTGTAATTAACTTTTTCATTTGAATTCAAATTATATAGTAAAATTGACCTCTTCAGAGTGATTTGTTGGATTTTTTTTTCTACAATGCATTGGTATTAAACTGTATTTTTACTAAAAAGGTTGATTTTATATACATTTGAGGTATAGTTAATTTTCTCCCCATTGTTTTTCATCTAGTTTTTCTCTTCATTTCTCAGAACGGTTGGCAGGAATTGAGCTCAACTAATTAATTTTCATTTGAATTAAAATTGCATATTAAAAGTGACCTCTACAGACAGATTTGTTGAAGTGGAATGAAATATTGCGTTGATTATTGAGCTGCGTTGATTGACGTACATTTGAAGTTAAATATTTCATTAGAAAGAGTATTTTTATTCTGCCCTTTCTTTTTGTTCATGATATTTCTTTTTTCAGCTTTTTTGAAATTTTATGTTTTTGCTTTATTTTTTTTTTTTTAAGTGCAGTCAATTGGCTTCAGTACATAAAAATAACGCTTTGTAAGAAATCAAATTTAGGTTCCTATTCGCTAGGCAAAAGTACTGCTACGAGTAATTGAATAGCAAATGTGAAAAACAGGTGAAGGCACGTTCTGAGGACGCACAGCAGAGCAATATGCAGCCACACTTAAGGATGCATGCTTGTGAGCACAGCATTTGCTTACAATATCAGGTATACTCTGTTCCCGACAAAAGGAATACAATAGGTTACGAATGGTTGAAAGATGTCAACGAGAAACGGCATTTAATCATCATTATATGATTTGGTGGTGAGTAATCAGATAATAACAGTCACATTGCATTCCATTGCAATCCAGCAGAAGATTACTGGTTGAGCCAGCATGTTCTCATCAGCACAATTACTGAAGTTTGTCATTATTACAAGACTTAAATTTAAGGGAGAAACAAAAGGAATGTTTTGCACCACTGGAAAAACTAAAACTGCCTCAACTTGGAGAACCACCAGATCCATTAAAAACTTTGCTTGACAGATATACTTCGGAATCAAAAATTTCCTATATAACATAGAAAAGTACAATCCATGTTTCCAAATGGTATTGTTTGGAGAAATGTGCATTTGTAAACACACCTGTGATTTATCAGAGATACCCATAAGCATTGTAAAGCCCTTTGCCCTTGAGGAATCTAGAGTAGAGCCATTTAAAAATTATCCTCGAGCTTGAGGTCTCCACTATGAAGACAATGAAAATAATTTTAGGTTTCTAACATAAGGATGAAAATAAGCCGTAATAACTTCAGTTGTTTGGTTAACAAGTTACAAAAGATAATCAGTTAAGGAAAGTTTTGTTCACATATATTTTGCCGCCATCTGATATAGTAGTTAGTGACTGCTGTGTCGTACGGCCTGGGTTCAAATCCTGGAGAAAGCATTGATGTTTTTAAATGTATGACTTCTTCGTCATGGAGTTCTCTGAATAGCCCTCGACCTGCAAGTCCTCTCGTGAGGTTGGTGAAAGGGGTGAGGTGGGGAGGCCCCTGACCACAAACAGATGTTCTCCCTCAAAATTGCGGTGGAACCAAGCCAAATTGTGCTGTCTCCTGCATTATGCTCAAAGTTATAGCTAACGACAGGCATACATCTTAGCCTATGCCACGATGAATTTCGTGGGCTTCGATCTGACACAGTCAGACAAGTGGCATTAGAAACAACAACAACATTTATAATTGTTTATTATAAAAATCATATCTTAAATGCAAATGTTTAAACATACTAAAAATATGTGTGTGTGCTTTCTCTTTTCTTTCTTTTTAACCACACTAAGCCACAACAACACGTGGCAGGGTAGAGTTAGTTTACATTATGTTTGTATGTTACAAGTTCTTGTTTTAAAAGAAATCTTTTGATAATAGAAAGGGCTTTTAGACTGTGTTTTTCGTGTTATGTTACTATAACAAATTGCCATTTCGTTCAATATTGAAATGTCCGTAACTATGGGTAATAGTCTATTCTTCGTGTGTCTCTTCTTCCTTTTCGGTGGGATGTGCCCAATCAGCAAGAAGAGACAAGATATGCTTTTAAAGTTTAAAAAATTGTTCGGGACGGTTAAAATAAAGATCAGTGTATACTTAATCGATTGTGAATGAAAGCGCAATCAAATTTCAACACAATGAGCAAAAAAAAGATTAATTCAAAAACAACGCCACAATTTTCGAGAAAAGGGCAAATGCAATATTTTTTGTGTTCAAAATAAAATTTAAATATGCCAGACCTACAAAAACTATTTCAGTTGCTAAAGGAATATATTCTTAAAAATCACTATGACATAAATCATGGAGCAAACTATGACCAATACTTAGCAAAATTTATGAAGACACATTGTCCGAATTGTGTGTGCGAGATCAATTCTGTTAAAACTATAAAACGCACTCCTCAAATATGTTGAAGACTATACAGAGCTGCTTTAAAAGTTATATATTATTACATTTGAAATCAAAGAAATCGAAATCAATTACTGAAAGGGAATTTATCAGTTAATGTTTATTTAAACCACAACGGAAGTTTTATGTCCAGCTAAAAGAAAGCAAATTAAAAATGTAAATTTGAATGAAAATATTGCTGGTAGCAGAGTTAATGAAATAGCTGAGAATTTGAGAAAGCAGCATAATTCAAAAATATTAACCTTTCATGCTTACTTTTTTGCGATATCGATTATAGTGTAATATTCGAAATTTCGCTCATCTAGGCGCTCTTTTTTTTACGAAAACGATGTTGATTTAAAAATAAGTTAAGAACTTTTGGATATCATTTATATTCAAAATACAATATTTGACGCCGATTTTTTAAAGTACTTATACACGTTTCGAAGAAATATAAGTTACCATTTGAAAAGTTGGTTTGCCTGGTACGATGGTGTGCCTTCTATGGTCAATATTTCTAAAGGAGTTATTACAAGATTAAAAGAAGCATACAAAAAGCGTGGCAAAAATAATTTTGAGCATTTTCATTGTATTATACACCAGCAGGTACTGTGATCCAAAGTTTTAAACATATGAAATATTTTAAAAATAGTTATCAAAATTTCAAATTATATTTGAGAGCATAAACTTAATCATCATAAATTAGCTTCATTTCACGAAGATATAGATAATAAATTCAGCAACTATTGATTATATGGAAATTCAATTGCTTCAAATCATAAATTGTTAAAATGTGATTCTTAGAATTTCTTGACGAAATTATAACTTTCTTAGAAATAAAAATATTATGAATGTGCTGAATTTTTTAAAACATGGACAATGCATAAGGGACCTAGCTTTCTCAGTCGATGTTACATCCCTTTTAATTAACTTAATTTTAAGTCTTAAGGCAAAATCATGTTGTTACAACTATATTTGATAATGTCAAATATTATTAGTTAGGCGAAAATAAATAGAAAAAGAAAACTTGTGGCACTTTGAAAGCTGTGTCAACATTTTTGTTGATTAAATCCCATAAATTAAAATATACTGAATACGCCCACAAAATTAAATTGTTTGAAATGGAATTATTAATTCTAACTTTAGGAGCTGTGAGTTAGAATTTCACACTTTTACTTTATATTGATACTGAAATTGTTGATGAAAAGCTTATAAATAAACTAATTGAAATCCAATGTGATTCTTTGTTCAAGCAAAAATCTATGGAAGTTGGAATTCTAGATTTTTATACATACTTGTATTTATCAGTAGATTTTTTCCTAAAATTTTTCATTTCTTATGCGGATAATGACTATGCTCAGAAGCACTTATTTATACAGACAATTATTTTCTTTAATGAAAATAGCAAGAATTCAGAAAGATATATATAAGATTAACCCAAATCAACATTCATCGTTCATTTTAAAAATTACATCAGCTCAGTAATTTTAATCAAAATCACACTTGCTTTGTGAAAAAATTTATGTCAAAGATCTTCTCAAAAGTAATGTTAAATTGAAATTCTTATAAAAAATATTTGTTTTTTTTTTTTTTTTGTCTTTTTATTAAAAATTTAAAATATGTACAGATTAAAAAGTGACATGAAATTAAAACGACTATATGTGTATCATACATTGAGCTTTACATTTTCCGTAGCTCATGATTTTTTTTCTGATCGATTATAATCCCCTGTATACAGTACGTAAAATTTAATTAAGTATTTGTTAGTAATAAAATGTTTTTATTAATTTATGCAAATTATTTATTCAATAATTTATTTCTTACTGTTCTTTGTGTTCCCGACAATCTACAAAATAAAAATATATGTTTGGCAGCATATTGGAGTAGGATAAATGAATGGTAGACATTCGAACCTAGAGCACCGCGCTGAAAAATTAAAGAGTATACTGACTGCCCAATGTCGTAGGTGCGGTGAAGTAAGGTAAATATGTCAACAATATTTATTATAACTTAATAATAAATACGTAATATGTACTTAGTTACGTAAGTAAAATAAAAAACTCACTTTTTTTAAACCACGTTTAAAGCATAACGCAAAATACAAATATAACAATATAATAATCTCAAATATAATAGTATCGAATGATGCATTTATTATCAAACAATTCGAAATACATTAAAAAATAAAAAATTTTCCTCTAAACTTAGCTCTCGTAATTATAGTCATTAGAAGACTTAGTCAGCCAATCTTGAATATTTCCGTATAATTACTAACAGCTAATCTTCAGACGATCACCCAAATTGTATTGGTGGTCTCCCAAACGATCGCGATCTTCGTAATGCTTAGCCCGGTCTTAGACCCAATTTTTGAAGAAGAAATTCCAATTTTATAGTGAAAGGAATTTTGTAAAATCGAGTTTCATGTGGACAAAACCACTAGTCACACGTCTAAGTCAACTGTCGCTTATTTAGCACGAAAAGAATCAGAAAAAAGAATAAAGTGTATCCCATTTGATGAAATACATGTAAAAACCCCTTACGCTTTTCAAATAAACTTTTGTGGTTTCGGCTTAGTTAAACGATCCTTAGGAAAGCAGCATCCAAGAGCACAGAGGGTACATTGGAAAACGTTTCAAGAGGAATGGAGAAACATTTGCATGTCAAGAATAATGTCCATCAAATAGATACAAATTTTCACAAAAAATACGCTATTAATTGATAAAATTAAAAGATGAAAATCGTTTCCATAAAATGCGAACCACCATCGGTATTTGAAACAAGTGGATTCCCAGAGTTACGGAATAGAGTTAAAGTAAAAATAAGGCAAATCCTTTTAAATTCTAACAATTATTATGACATTTAATGTGCGTGTCATCAAATGTACTCCCCCTAAAATAGTACCTACCACAGAATTACCTGTTACAAGTCGTCCTTATAAAACCCCTCGTAAAGACAACGCGGAAGTAAAAAAAAACTAGTTAGATGCATATCATTAAAAGTGGGAATAATTTTGCCATCTCATACTTTTTATGCTGCCCCAATAACTTTGTTAGTCAAAAATATATATAATGCTCGCACACAGTTATGTATCGATTATGGAAAGCTGAATGCTATCACAAAATTGGATCTGAAGCTAATTCCCCGAACAGATGCCATTTTAGGCAAATTAACGCATGCACATTTTTTTCTCCACTATAGACCTTTGTTCAGGGTATGGACAAATTAAATTAGATGATAATGAATCGGAAAAACCTATATTTACATCAAATGATAGTATTTTTCAATTTAATCGCTTACCTTTTGTATATAAAAATTACCCAGATTCAAAGAGCTATTAGACAGATTTTAAATAAATACCAAATAAAATTTGAATTAAATTACTTTGACGATATAATAATGTTTTTGGAATCAGTTGAAGATCATGCAAAACATTTAGAGGAAATTTTTAAAATCTGTGAAATATAGAAAATATTAAATTAAAATTTTTAAAATGTAAATTTGGTAAAAATACAATTGATTTTTTAGGATATGAAATAAAACAAGGATAATATTTCTGCACTCCAAATAATATGAATGTAGAAATAATTTTAAAAAAACTCTTATCCTCTAAAAATGCAAAAAATTTACAAAGTTTCCTTGGTAATGTTAATGTATATAATAAATTCATTCCACAATATGCAAAATTTAGAATGTGTCTATATAATCTCAAAAAAATTAAAATGAAATTGGACGCCAAAATGTCAACAATATTTTCCAAAACTTTGTAAAGGTCCACCCGACGTGTCTAAAAGTATGGGAGAGACGGAAGAAAGACTATCCACATTCAAAATAACTTCAATTTATTCTCAGTATCAACAGCAACACAAATTCAACTAACCAAAGTTAAGGGATGCACCTAAACATCAAACATGGAAAGCAATTACAGCGCTATGCGAGATACGAGAAAAGTTTAATAATCAGATCACTTATGTCTAGTCAATAGCTTTTATTTCTTAGCTACCTAATCTAGTTTAACTCCTCTCTCTCTCTCTCTCTCTCTCTTCTACTTGACAAATCGTCAACATTAATATTTACAATAACCAGCTACTAAAAATCCACGACTCACTTCACGTTTGACACTGCTCACCGATAACAGTCTAACCCAGTGCTTCTCAAACTTTCAATACTTGCGACCCAAATTTCAGTCATAATTTTCTTCGTGTCCCCCTTCATTCAAACAATAACAATGTATTGAATTCAATAATGATAATATACGTCGTCGTAAATCTACAATACGAATTTAATTACAAATCGTACAAATTATCAAGATAAGTATTTTGTATATATTTATTTTAGATATTTATTTTATTATAAGAGAGAGAGAGTATATATATATATATGTATCTTTTATATAATTTTATATATGTCAAGCCCAAAGAGTCACTGGTAATTGTTAAACTTGTTCTTAGCTTGGTATTCTTAAATGAATTACCAAATACAGTGTGCTGTACTGATGGGTGAGGGTTTGAAGGTTCAAATTAACCAACTTTAATGATAGAAAAATTATATCTCGTTGCATTTGTCGACTTTTAAATAACCCTTCTCATGAAAGTAATGAGTGCAACCATGATTACCAAAAACATTAAGAAAACACACACACAAATCATAGTTGAAAAAATGTGAATAGAAATTTATAAATTCAAAATATGTTGTAAACTAATTTCACAAATTATTATCAAAGACGCACTAATGACATAAAACTAAACAAAGTTCGTTTTTTACTACAACAAGGGTGTCAAACTCAAAGGCAAACTTAGACCAAACAAACAAAAAGTTTAACTTTAGGTGGGCTGCAAAAAAGAAAAAATCAATATTTAGCTAAATGTAGGTTTATTTCAAAATGATTCATTATAATAAATAAATATAAAAGAACGCGAAAAATATATTGTTTACTTTCTGATACTTAACCTCTCTTCTCTGCTACTCTCTTTGATATTTCGGGAGAAATTTATTTATATTATTATATAATATTGTGGTGCCTAAAAAATTGGCCAGGCCGCAAAAATGTTCGTTGTGGCCCACGAGTTTGACTCCTCTGTGCTAGGAGATCCAAAACCAAAAGACCATATTAGGGAAGAAAAGCCTTTTCATCAACTCAAATAAGAGTCGAATGTTACGCGTTCAGATCCTCAAGAATACACAACTAATGTTACTGCAATAAACTTTTAAATGCAAAAAAACTCATTAACATACTTGGTGTAGACTTGCCCAACTGGATATTTTACATCATATAAATGATTAAAATCAACTATAAAAGTAAAATCAAATATATAAAATATGAGTTTTCTCATTTAAAAAATGGTGTGTGGAACGCCCCGCGATAGAAGTGAAACTTCTTTGGCAACGTTGGAACATTGATCATTTACCCTAATATTTCAAAACGACCGAGTACCTGTCTCAATCGCCTAATTTCATTGAAAAGTATTCATGGCGAAATGAGTCTTTCTGATAACAAATCAAAGTAGAAAGATGTCCTGGAACTTCTGGGTATACATAACCATTATATTTTGATAAATTTGGTATACTTTTCCTATTTAAAGTTTATTGGCAATTGTAGCACGCTTTAATGTGTCTTCTAAATTAATTCCCGGTAAAATATTTTACAAAATATTTTTGTGCTCTGCAACAGACGTTCTCAAATCATCCCTAAAATATAATCTATCATAAATTGAAGGCCCGTATCAATTGAACGATTTTCAACGAATTGCTTTTGAAAATCTTTGTGAACATTTTTATGGGAATCTCAGAACAGATTTTACACGAAAGTAATGCAGACCGAAACTTCGCAGCAAGTGTTCTTTTCACGGATGAGGCTACGTTCTCATTAGAGGGTGTGATGAACTTTCACAACCTGCATACGTGGGTGGATGAAAACCCCCATGTCATACGTCCGCGTGGCGCACAACAAAAATGTTCCATTAACGTGTGGGCTGGCATTGTAGGAGACTGTTTACTCGGTTCGTACATTCTCCCAGAAAGACTTAAAGGTTCCGTATATCTCTAACATTCTTGCAAGAGGTTCTGCCCAAAATGCTAAATGATGTTCCGATGCCTATTCGTCAACGCGCATTCGATTTCAACACGACGGAGCTCCTGCACATTTCAGCATATACGTCAGAGCACATCTGCAGGCTACTTTTCCTGGCGGCTGGATTGGTCACGGTGGACCGATCGCATGGCCAGCACGATCACCAGATCTGTCTCCCTTGGATTTTTTCTTATGGGGATTTTTAAAAGGCCTTGTCTACGAAACAGCTGTTGCAACGCCGGAAGACTTGGTAGGAAGGATTGTTGAGGCAGCAGGATGTGTTCGAGATACACCTGGTATTTTTGAGAAGGTGCGCTGTTCCCAGCAACGTAGATGCCAGGGCGTGTCTCGATGCTTCTGGAAAAAGCTTTGAGCATTTGGTGTAAGCTCGACATTAGTCGAATGTGAGAGAGTCATTAACAATAAAATTATCTGCCATGGGTTTCGTTTCTTTCTCTTTGTGTTATGTTTTTTGGACGCCCTGTAGCGGATCTGGGTTCGCAGTTGCGACCCACTGTTCATATGCGATTTTTGATCCTTGTTGTATGACTGATCTACCATGCAAGTTTGTCCACGTTGTTTTGAATCACCCTGTATACAAAGATTATTTGAAAAGATATTAATTGAAAACGCTAAAAAAGCGTGAATCGTCTGCATTTTCGTAACAATAAATACCGGGTTTGGCCAGTTTGACTGAAAATCAATTTTCGACGCTAACTTACGTCTTTTTCAATTCCTACTATTAGCTCACGATCTCAATATATATATTCTATTTGTTTGTTTATATATTTACTAGCTGTACCCTACTACGCGCTGCTGTGGCTCAGTCTGGTTAAATGGAAAAGAAAACAGCTTGTTCTCATCCAGCCAATTGAGAATCTTCTATTGGGTATAATTTTCTTCACAGATGGTCTGGTTTTTCATTACAGAGATGGAGATAGAGAAATTAAAATTGATTTGAGTTTCAAAACATGAGAAAAAACTGAGGTGACTTTAAAACATTTAAAGATTCAATCAGACAATGAAATGCACCGCAAATCCAAAAAATATATGAAGTAATCATAAACAAAAATGAGATGAAAAATCCTAGCAATGTAATCAAAAAAAAAATGCATATCACAAAATATAAGCAAAAATAAATGCATATCACAATAAATATAAGAAATAATCTTACTAACAAATTAAATGCAAAAATACATAAAAAGGGTTCATGCAGTTCATAAAATAGTAATAAACATAAAGAAATGATAAACAGCCCAAAACTGATAAAAAAAATTTTTTAAAAAAACGTTAAAATTCACACAAATTGGAAATGATTCTACCCTGAAGTTCTTGAGGGCAAAAGGTTCATTTTACCATGCTTCTGGGTGTACAACATTCTTTGTTTTTCCGCTTTCAGTGTAGATATATAGATTGTCCGGTTTGCCTGCTCTAGAACATGCAACATATAATTGTCCAAGAGAGAAGTATAATGTCTCTAAATTTAAACCATACAATTTTCAAGATTTTTCCTAAACTCTATTGATAGTGGTTGCAAACAATTAATCAAATGAGAATTGCAGTCTCTTAAATTGGAATGGCATACCCCTGTTGGTATCATAGGAATGAGGATATCTTCAGCAATGTGCCAACTTTATGATAAATTCGCTTTTTTACTTTGAAAGTTGGCATGAAATGTGCTGTTATAATTTCTGCTCCAAACGATGATATTTGGAAACAGGAATTATATTTCCTGATATTAGAAATAAAATGCTTTGATTCTGCAGTATATCTAGCAAGGCAAGTTTTTAATGGCTCTGGTGGTTCTCTAAGTTGAGGCAGTTTAATTTTTCCTACAGCACAACACAGTCCTTTTGTTTCACTGCTATATTTCAGAGCCTTGCAATAAGAACACACTGCCATCATTGTGCCAATAAGAATATGCCGGCTCAAACTATAATCCTCAGCTGAGTTGTACCGGAATGCAAGGCGATTGAAAGGCTGATAAGTTGTTCCTTGTTGACGTCTTTCAGCCGTTTGTAGCTTATTGTGTTCTCTTTGTTGAGAACGGAGCTCATCTGATGTTGCAGAACGTGACTGCCGTACTCGCAAACGTGCATTTTCAAGTCTAGTTGCATGTTCCTCTGATGTTTCATTAGCACATATTTGAGTCATTTTTTGTCGGCTTCACTCATTCACTGATGCCCGTTCTTCCTCAGTTTGATGTGCAATTACTCGTCGCACTGATTTTGCTTTGCGAATTTTGCGACTTAAGTTTGTTTTTCGGCGAGTCATTTTTTTATGTACTGAAGCTGATTGACCACACTTAAAAAGAAGAAAGAAGGTTCAGACTAAAGCATATAAAATTACAAAACATTAAAAAAAGGGAAAAAAACTGGAACAAAGAGAAGCGCGGAGGAATAAAAATAAAAACGAAATGTTTAACTTCAAACGTAGATCAATCAACACAGATAAATTCCAAAAAAGCAATGGGAAACAAAATAATTCATTCCACTTGAATAAAGCACTACAACTTCACTATATAATTTGAATTCAACAGATTGCACTGAGAAATATTAAAAACAAAAAAATTAAATGAAAAACAATGAAAAAATAAACTATACTCACACAAAATCAACACTATCATAGAAGACACAGCTCAATAGTCATGCAATGTATCACAAAATAATTAAGGTGGCTGCCTACGTTCAAAATGCAACAGCCACTGAAAGCCGATTGACTGCACTTAAAAATAAGAAAGTTAAATTTAAAACATATAAAATTGCAAAACATTAAAAAAGGGGAAAAAACAGGAATAAAAAAGAGGGAAAAGTATAACGAAATATTTAACTTCAAACATAAATCAATCAACACAGCTCAATTCCGATGCAATGGGAAACAAAATAGTCCATTCCACTTGAATAAAGTACTCCAACTTCATTATATACACTGGTGTGCAAAACTTAAGCAACAATGTAAGAATTTGGCATAGCCATGAAATTGCAGAAAAAAAGGTCTGGAGATCAGTACAGTGAACACGTAAGTCAGTACAAACGTCATGCGTATGCAAATATCGGGAACGAAACGTCAGAAGCGACGTGAGCGCACAAAACGCATGATGTTGACGCGAGCTGCTCAACAGTAGAATAAAATGAAGGAATGAGACGCAATTCAACATATTCGTTGCAAGTGCCAGTGAGTCAGTTTATGAAATATGGCTAGAAGAAATCACCTGACGACTTCACACGTGGAAGAATTATTGAAAGCTTGAGGAGAGGCGTACCGTCACCAGTGTAGCTGCAGAGTTCGAATAATCAAAAGTGTCGTTTCACGCGCTTGAAAGCATTCCGAACCATACAGGTACAGCTGTTAGAAAAGGGTTGGTGGTGGCCGCCCGAGGACACGACAACTGCTAGGGATGACCGATATATCCTCCCCTGCAGACGAAAAGAGGCTGACGGCAATCAGCAAGCGTCATTTCTCAGCAACTCTCTACAGCAACGGGGCAACAAGTGTCGCGGCTTACTGTGGTCAGATGCCTTCACAAAGGGGGTCTATTCGCCCGCTGTCCTGAACTCTGCCTCCCGTTGAAAGTTGACCACCGACGCCACCGTTTACAGTGGTGCAGAGAGAGCACAAAAACTGGACAACTGGTAAATGGATTCGGGGTCCTCTTTACGGATGAGAGTCGGTTCAGTACCAGAAGCGATACTTAACGAGTTTTGATTTGGAGAGAGATAGGGACACGGTTTTATACCAGTAACATCAAGGAAAGACACCATTACGGTGGTTCTGGAGTTCTTGTCTGGGGAGGCATTATGCTGAACGGCCGAACTGAGCTCCACATTTTCGATAGAGGGTCTGTAATTGGGGATCGCTATTGTGAAGAGGTACTTTTTCCCCATGTGCGTCTGTTCCGAGGTACCCTTGACCCAGACTTCATTTTTATGGATGACAATATACGGTCACATCGGACTCTTGCTGTTGAGGAGCTGCTGGAAAGTTAAGATATCCCTCGAATGGATTGGCCAGCGTACTCCCTAGATTTAAATCCCATCGAACATGCGTGGGATGCTTTGGGGAGACGTATTGCAGCACGCTTACATCATCCAGAGAACACCCAACTACTCAAACAGATGCTGATTGAAGAATGGGCACTCCTACCGCAAGAAATGTTGTACCAGTTGGTTCTGAGCATGCGGAGACGGTACGAAGCAACCATTGCAGTGAGGGGAGGGCATATATCATATTAAGGAACATCTGCTTGTTGTTCTTCCTGTAGGATAGACCATCATGAGTCACGATATTATGCGTTCAATAAAGCTTGTTTTTGTTTGATTCCGTACCGTATGGATTGTATTCCTTTTTCAGCGCCGATGTTTTCGTCATCCTTTACGTACATAATACTTTCCCTCATTTCTGAATTTCATGTGTCTCATATGATTTTTCGTGAAGTTATGGCAATAAACCCACCTGTTGCTTAAGTTTTGCACACCAGTGTAGTTTGAATTCAAATGAAAATTAATTGACAGAACAGAATTCTTACAGATTGCACTGAGAAATATAATAAAAACAAAAAAGCTAAATGAAAAACAATGAAAAAATAAACTATACTCACACAAAAATCAAGACTATCGTAAAAGACACAGCTCAATAGCAATGCAATGTACATTCAAATGTAACAGACATCTGGATGTATCATTAATGACGTGAATAACCTAATAGAGTACCAAATCAAATTTGTGCATTGTTTGCAGTCTTATATTGACTCTGCATGCTCTTCAACAGAGAGAGTTAAGGATGAAGTATAAATCACACAGAGTTAAAAGATATTTTGTATTGAATTCACAACAAAAAATTTAAATTCGAACATGGATTTCACATCAGAAATCTTCGACAAAGCATCGATAACAATTAAAGATTTTACAATTTCTAATTGTTATCAACAAAATTCAGGGGATATCTTTAAAATTGAGTGGCTTAGATCTAGACGTGGATTTCTTCTGACATGGATAATTATTTGATGTGTTCTAGAATAGACAGACCAAAGAATCATTTTTGTATTTGTACAAACAATGAAACAAAACAAAATATTATCTACCCAGAACCATTCTAAAACTAACCCCTTTGTCCTCATGAACTCCAGAGCAGAATCATGGCATCAAATTTGGGTACTTATATTTTATATAAGATAGCTTTTTGATTCAAATTAATATGTATTTCCCCCCTTTGTTTAAGACTAACCCTCATTTAAATTTTTGACTATTTCATGAACTGCAGGATTTTTTTTGTGTATTTTTGAAATTATATTTGTCACTTACATATAATTGCAGCCTATTGGTGACATTATATCGAACGAAGCACCTGGTTGCCAATTCAGGGCATACAACACAAATTGTCAATTTTTGAGATAATACGCAAGTACCATTATTTCTTGAACATGTTCATGATTCGCATTTATTTTTGTTGATGGTTTTTTACTATCTAACTTTCTGATTTATATGTTTTTGTTGAAAATTTTTATTTGTATACTTTCTTTGGTACTTATGTATTATCACAACCTGTTGCCGTCATCATATGAACGGAAGTTGCCAATTCAACACATAAGAAATCGAGGTTGCCTACTTGGTGAATTATAATAGATTTGGCAATTGCTGCAATAATACATAAAAACCCTTTAAATTTTTGTATATTATTATAAGAGGCATAGCTACCACCATATCAATAAAACGGGGCTCCAACATATACGTGGAAAGTACTGTTAATATATAAGGGAGGAGCCCCCAAAAAGGGTGTGCAAGAAATTTTGATACGGGCCCACTCAGGTCTAGCTTCGCCACTGATTATTACTTTTATAACCCTCGTGGCATACTTTGTGGTGCACCAGTCTATTTAACCAGACTGAGCCACAGCAACATGTGGTACAGCTACTTTTATAAAATAAAATTAAATCTTAAAAAGAGATATCAAAAATAAAGTAAGGCTCAATATTTTGGTTAAATCAATATAAACAGTTTCATACAAACACAAAGAAAATCTTTATTCTGTGTTTTAGAGAAACATCAAACAAAATTTTAAAAATTGTAAAAAACAGACAAAAAAAACATTTAACAACAATCCCGTCGATTATTTTCACCGGCTCAAGTGTAGTATGGGGGGCACTACTTTAGATTTGGCGATTTTTATCTAAATGTCATGGTGAGATATCGAATTCAATCTAAAACAAATAATAAATGATTCCGACAAAAGTACCTTGGCGACCACTTTTAGTCGTCATAATAAAAAAGCCAAGTGCCCCCTGTACTACACTTTAACCATTTTCACCAAATTAGGACATCACGAAGTGCAAAAATATATTTTGGCGAGGTCCTTTCATTTGCGGTACACGATTGGCAACAAAAAAAAAGAAAGAAAGAAAACAAACGTAAGTACTAAGATATAAAAGAAACAAAAATTATATATTGAATTAAAAAAGGCTCACCGAAGAGAAAGATAAAGGCGCTACTAATATTCATATTAATTTCAAACTATCTAAAGCAGATAACGAAAGCAGAAGTATAATACTAACGTTAATTGCAGTTAGAACTGAACTACTCTTATCAATACGAAGATTTGATTTGTAAAAATAATTATAAAGCGCAAGAAATAAATTTTGCGTGAAATTACTGAAAAAGTAAATTGTATTTTGTAAGCAAAATCACACATACATAAACATCCCGTGATAATACTATCCGAATGTTGCCAAACCACAAAACAAAATTTTAGTTTTGTTAAAAGAATATAAACATTAAAAAAAAATTATTCGAAAAATAATCCTAATTAAGTATCGAAGAACGGAAAAATTGGATAAATATTCTAACCGAAAAATATTGCTATAGTAAAAATATGGAATAATCTTGAAAAACTGCGTGTAAAGTGTAAATTTTTCATTTAGTGAGAAACGTGATATCATATGACGTCATAAAACTGGAAAATCATTTAAAAATTAAATTTTAAAAAATTTAGAAAGGGAATTACAAAATAATAAGTATCTAAGAACCCGTCCGAATTCGAATGCAACGTTATGTCAAAATTTCAGAGGAAATGGTCCTGTAGTTTTGGAGATTATACCGGCTCTCTCTTTGAACAAACACACATTACATTTTTATTTATATAGATTTATTTATCTTGGTGAAATTTTCAATCGTTAATAAAATACATTTTAAAGTGCTCAATTGAGCTGAAATATAATGTACATGATTATTTTGGGTAACAATACAATAATTTAATTATAATTAATAAAAACTAATGTGGATTAAAACTAATTATTTAAAAATTACAAATACAGCCACGTTGGCGACTTAATGACCCCTTTTGGTGATTTATGTCAAAAAACTTTGAAAAGGTTTATTTCTCACGTGTTAAAGCATTCAGTTGACAGGAAATTTTATATACACGATTGTTTTGGATGACAATACGATACTCTAATGATAATTAATAAAAATTAATTACTACTTAATGTTGTGATTCTGTCATACGTATATACATATTTATATTAATTGCAATTATTTAATAAAAGTAGCTAAAATAAATTTTTCTTGGTTGATCTAAGTAGGAATTGATTTAATTTTTTATATTACTTGTTTATAACAATGGCGGTGTTACAACAATGCAGGTGAATGTTGAGTTGTATTTTTGAATGTTTTTAATTAATATCTTTTTAACTAATTGCGATATCGGACTGAATTGTAAATCTAAACCATTCTCGAATTTACTTAAACCCACACAAAAAATTTCATCGAAATCGGTCTAACCGTTTAGGAGGAGTTTAGTGACAAACACACGCAAAGAAGATTTTTATATATAAAGATATATATATAAGGATAATTAAATTAGTTTAAAAATCAAATTCTCTATCTAGCACGGCAACTCATCTTTTCTCATTTAATCTTCAAGTATCAAACTGATCCACCCATTTATTTCTTCTGAACATATGGCCTAGCCAATAAACATGTCTAATTCAGATTAATATATTCAATGGCTATATGTCAGCATTAACTTTTGAGTACCCCTCATAAAATACGCGATACTTATCACATCTGCTTTTAAGTGTTAACCCACACTTAGATTTCGCTTTGGCTTTTTCTCTCTCTCTGCCTCTCAGCGTCAGAACTTGTACAAGATTTCATTGAATAAAGATCCTTTTTAAAACTAAGTTTGGTTCTGAAGCTCAAAAACATGTCAGAAATTAAAAGCCGGCAGGGATTCTATCTTCGAGTAAATTTCGAATCTTAACATAAAACGAAATCTTTTGTAAAATAATTTCAATATAAAAACAAGCGTCAACGACCGCAATAACTGATATGGAGAATTTGATGGAATTTCGACGGCGCTATACATATCTTTGCCGAAAACGTCGGGTTGCCGGAATTGAGAGGTATGGTAAGAAGAAAGAAGAACCGAGCTATTAATCTCCGGAAGAACATCGCTCTTACCGCAAAAGAACTAGTCTTCCTAATAAAAAAAAAAAAATTTTTTAGAAATTCATACTTCAAAAAATGGAAGCATAGAACGAAAAATAAAATTAAGCAAGAAGAGAATATAGATGCAGATGAAGAAAAAATTAAAACAACCTATAACCATTATAAAAATATGATACTTCGATTTGAAGATCTACAGACTTTTTCTAAAAATATAACCTGAAATGCCCATCCAAATATTCCTTAGAAATTTTGAAGAGTACGTTAACGATTCCTTCGATATAACAAAGGAACAAAAAATCCTATTTATTACCAATTTAGTAGATGAAGTGAGAAGACTTACATCAAATCATAATAGATCCCTAAAACTTTTTATGAACTGAAAAAATAATTTAATACGTGAATTTTCGAAGCACAAGTCAATCCAGCGGAGATTTATCTTCAATTATCTAAAACAGAAAAAAATATCAAAAGAGACCCACATGAGAATACTCCTACAGAATAAAAGAAATCGTGTCCCTAGGATAAACATGGAAGAAGAAGCTGAAAAATATTAAGCATCATAAAAGGGATTAAAGCAAAAATATATCCATAGAAATACAGTTACAAAGCTGCAGCAACATAGAGGAACTGGAGGAAAAAATGAAACTTTCAGAAATCCAAGAAAAATCAAAATCAAATACGAACGAAGTTATATACTTAAAGTGTACAGTGACAAGAATACCTCGCCATACGAATCAATTTGCCCATAGACAACAGAATGGAAGATGGAATTGGAGAAATGATCCATCTCAACACCCGGATACCATAACTGGTTCAAGATACAATGTATACTCTCCTCAGCTTCCATCACCTTTTTATCATCACCCGTTCTTTTCTCTTCAACGGCCAACCATGTATCCAAGAAACCAACGATTGCCGCAACGAACAGCAGTTCTGCGACTGGATGCTCCAACTTTCCACCCCCGTCAAAGAACCCAAGAAAATAATACAGTATTCCAATTTCATCGAACATAAGAACTTATGATCATCCAGGGAAGAATCAACTTCATACAAGTTGAAGTCCTCTTGGATACAGGATCACACAAGTGTCAACATTATTCCAAAAAATATAATATCACAAATCAAGGGTCAACACAATGTGGAGTAAAAACAAAATTGCCACCATCAATAGACATCAAATAAAGGTGAGGAGGCAATTACTTTACAATTGAAAATAGGGGAAATTATTAAAGAGATATTAAATTCCTCATAGTAAATGTAGAAGTGAAATATTTAATAATTTCTAAACTATGAGCTGTTTTGAATAAATATTAATTTTAGTGACTATAAAGTTTTTCAAAGAGGAAAAAAAAAATTTTAAATTATAAATCTACAAACAGTATTAAAGAAAAATGAAACTCTTAAATTTAGTAATAGTAAAATTATCACTAAGAAAACTGATAATGTGTGTGTTTTTAATATGTAAAAATAATTCCCTAACAGTGATTATGATATTATTAATCTGATTATTGATAAATACAAACATGTATTTTGCTAAAAATAAGTTTGATGTGGGAAGGCGAATTAAAATGTACCCCTCTTTTAAAATAATACTTACCTCAGAATTCTTATTGCAAATCGATCATGTAGGACATCTTTTAAAGATGATACGGAAATAAAAGCAATTAGATTTACTATTTAAAGCAGTGAATAATTAAAACCATCTTATAGTTCTTATGCTGCCCCTATAACATTGGCCTTTAAAAGAGTATAATGCTCCTATATGATTAGTATCGATTACAGAAAGATAAATGCTATCACAAAATTAGGTGCAGAACCAATTACCCGATTAGATGCAGTTTTAGACAAATTAACACATGCAAACATTTTTCTCAACGATCGACCAACTAGAGTGCTTATTGACTATTAAATTAAATGATAATGAATCTGAAAAACTTGCATTTACATCAAATTACGGTCTTTTTTCAGTTTCAATCGTTTGCCTTTTGGATATAAGCAAAATTCTCCAGCTATATTTCAAAGAGTTAGATCAGACAGATTTTAAATAAATACCAAATAAAATTTGCATTAAATTACTTTGACGATATAATAGTATTTTCGGAATCAATTCGAGAGAACATGCAAAACATTTAGAGGAAATTTTTAAATTTTGCGAAATAGAAAATATTAAATTAAAATTCTCAAAATTGTAACTTTGGTAAAGAATATGCAATTGATTTCTTAGGATATGAAATAAAACAAGGATCATACCACATCCAAATAATACAAATGTCGAAATAATTAAAAACTTTTATCCCCTAGAAATGCAAAAGATTTACAAAGATTTCTTAGTAGTATTAATGTTCTATTATAAATTCATTCCATCGAATCATGCAAAATTCAAGAATACCCTATAAATAATCTTCTTAAAAAGAATCAAAATTGGAATTGGACCCCAGAATGTCAACAACTCTTTT